>JAGDQP010002920.1:51766-69214 GCA_022664845.1 Lepisma saccharinum
AAAAAAAAACGTTCTTTTCCAAAGTAGCACGTAAAATTAAAAAAAAAAACTTTTTTTTTTCGGCGTTCATTTTTTCCGGTTTTTTGAAAACACTAATCCTATGTCTCAGGGGAGAAATTAAAGATTTTCCTCAACGCTTCCTAAGAGGTTTTCTTTATAAGCATAACGTAGAGGCTCAACGAGAAAATAGTTCTTTTCTTGCATCTGAAGTTGAACCTAATCTGAAATTTGACAGGCACGATTAGTATCTTCCACTACCACACTTCTTGAAAATTTCGTCGATAGAACAAGAAACATACCTAATAGTGCCACTACTTTTTAGGTATCTTTCTCGAAATTTCTCGATGCATCGGATGGTTTCTTCCGCAGCTTTCATTCACACAAAGAGCAGAATTTCAGAAAACTTCCATTACAAATAACGTAGTGGTGCATACACTATTTCTCAACATAACTATCCCAATTACCTAAACATTTATTAACTCAGTATATGAGCTTCTGTATCCCAGTGTCATAGAAGTCCACCGCCTCCCACTTGAGCCAACCAGCGTGCACACAATTTTCTGTACCCTAATGTTGCAGTCATAGCTTCATGAATCCTGTCTCCTGAAACTTCGTGAAATATAGCTAGCATACAATTCTCTTGTTGTCAAACGTCTACTTGCGCAAAGTGTTTCTTTAATTCTGTGAGGAAGGTCATCAGAGATCGCAGGGTTCATCATTATGTTCCCCTAAACAGCAATAATTTGCGAGTGAATTTCCGCTGGTCACTCGCTTTTTGCTTTGAGAAACCGTATCACCGAACGCACTTCACATTTCGTGGGATTCGAAATGTGCGCAGCCATTTCGAACACGTCTGACTCGCATGGGACTCAGAGTAGCACTCCCGAACGAATGCAAATCGAGAACGTAAGGATCAAGGTCAACAACAGTGTAGCCAACTTTGGCTCTACATATTTACACTGCGGTATATATGCAATGTATCTTTACTTTCCTAACAATCCTCATATAGAACAGAATAAATATTATCCAAAGGAAACAGAAAGAAAGAGGAAAAACAGACAAATAATCACCTTAATTTCTCTTCCTTAGCTTGAGCTTTCATTTGTTGAACTTCCATTGAATCTGGCTTTCGACGCCTCATAAATAAATCATGATTTACTATACACAAATCTAAGATCTGAAAAAGGAAAGGAGTAAATAAATAAACGAATGACAATTATAATTAAATATACTCAAAAGTAAAAGTAACACAGAAAAATTGACAGTCGCTGTGACCGTGACTCGAGCCCAGATCTCCATTGCCGGCTGGGTATGATGTCCATTATACAATTATACATTGCAGTGTAATGGCCAGTATACCCAACTAGCTACTGGGAGAGCCGGGTACGAGTTCCGGTCACCACGGCGGTCAATTTTTCTGTGTTAATTTCAACATTTTCCACACACAAGGTTCTCTTGTGAAAAAATAGGTAATATACTTAAAGTTACTTCAAAAATACATAGAAAAACTAGTTGGTACCGTGACTTGACGGTTGGGCATAATACCACGGAACAGCCACTTTTCTGTGTATATAGAGCATCCCTCCTGCCTCAGCTGAACCAGCAACTCTATATTAGGTGTCCAAATAAAGGAACTCCACTACATGCGGAAATTTTTATTGAGGAATCTATCTGAAAATCGAGCAGTATGAAACAATTCGATGTTATTTACTTTGCCTAAATGCCTTGTGTATGGAGCTTCTTCATTTAGACACCACTATGGAGTTGGTGGTTCAGCTGAGGAGCTAGGATTGCCCCACATACACTGAAAATTGGCTGTTGTGGTGGTATGATGCTTAGAATAATACCCAGCTCATAATTGCGAGGTACGGGTTCAAGCCACAGTCAAGACACTTATCAAGTTTTCTGTGGATTATCAACCGTTACCATACACAAAGCTTTGCGTACAGGAAATAATATCTGAAACTAAAATTACTTTAAGCCTTTTCAACTTTTTTTTTCCTGGGGCACATTAATTACGCTCAGTTTTTGCCTATAACGCTTGTCCTCGACTAGAGAGACATGTAGTCGGGCCCGATATTACATCCACACCGTCCAGCTAGATCTAAGCCTGACGGAAAATAGGACCGGCCGGCTCGGTCCGACTTCTGGTCGGGCTTCCAACCAACCAGACGATATGAATCTGAAATCGGGACCGATTGCAGGGCTCTACTCGAGTATACCTCTTTAGATTTTTTAAGTTAAAATCTCCTAAAAGAAAAAAGAAAAAAACTGGGTAACAATCTAAAGGGATATTTATACAATACCATGTCCTATTTACCTGACCTGTTCATTTCCTTTTATGGTTTTCAATAAGAATGCTTTATACATGAACCTGTATCGATGCATAAAAGGCACCTTTCATTGTCTCTTACTACCACGAAATTACACATTCTAACAGTTCTGACAGGTCAGCATTTGTTCCAACAGATTATTCCTCTTCGAAGTTGTAAAGTTTATCTAACACAGAAATCAGATTAATTCTGCTTTCCTATGGATCAGGTTTCTCCAATGCCACCTCTAGTAGCAATCTGAATGTTTAAAATCCAGGTTTATGTTACTGACACGTACTGAAACTTCGGGGACTGGATTAGGCTACGCCTACACCGAATCCGAACTTTTGCGATTACGAAATCATGTGGAGAGCTATTATCCAGGTCTCTTGCTTGATTTTAAACGTATTGTCCTTAAAAGTTAATTGAATGTTAGTTAAAAACAATGATAAATTTATCAAGAAGAGGGTTTTCTTGATAAACTGTCCCAAATTATGTAATCGAACTTGCGAATAAATGTTTCAATTTCGGATGGAGTGAAACGACATTGTCTCATCGCTTTCAATATAAAGAGCACATTCCCCCACTAATGTGACAGGTTCTGTATTGGCTATTTGCACTCTGTGATTAGGAATAATGCCCATCGATATGTTTGAAAACTATAGTTGCATTCGACCGGCTCAACTGTTGTGATATTTCTCCTTCGAATGACACTCAGCCCAAAAGATCAACTTGTAGCACCCGTTATTTTCCACCAATCCTAAGAATTTCCGGTTACATCTTAGCCGGGAAGGGTAGATTCCATTAAATACATGCGAGAACATTTAAAAGACGAGCACTTACTAATGCATATATCGACAATATATGTAGACCTTAATTCCTTACGACAAATACTCTAGATTGCCGGGAGGCTTAAAAATAATAATACAAAATATCCTCCCCTATACGTCAATTCGCTGTTTGTGGATTACTGACAAGAATTATCAGCTACGTCATACCTGTACGGAACACCTGTTACAAACAAATCAACAGATGGCTCAATATTAGTTGATAGTATATATATATACATACATACACTCACACACACACACTCTCTCTTTCTCTCTCGGCAACACTTAGGCACGGAATCACTACTTATATGAACATAACTTCAAATAACTTACCAGTTTATTCATTCGAACTTTCTGAGAAAAAAACACGAAATTCGGAGACGATTTGTCGACAGGCTTGATAACAAATTTTTTGTCATCAAAACTAATATTTCTGATTTCTGACCAACTGAACGCAGTCTTCGGCTGCAATTTATTTTCTTTTGTGTAAATGTTTAGTCCTAAAGCAGTCACTCCAAGCCACAGCTCCGTTTCTTGTTTATTCTGAAAAATAATAATTCTCTATTAACTCCATGTACATGTCACAGAAATAAATTTCAAAACACTCAACAATGTGAGACATTGCCAATAATAAAATACACGGTGAGGCAGAAGGCTAGAAATGGTGGAGGGAGTGAGACCAAATGTTAGATATCGGTAATGCCTGATGGGTACCATGGCGGCCATCTTGAGTTTAGGTAGAGGATTTTAAATGGGAAGGGATCATGTGACGTAATGTTTCAGGCTAACTCGTTACCAGAAATTCAAATGTGAAGTCATTTTGTTCACCTAGGTATACTGATTTGTAGATGAGAACCCTTAAAGTTGGGATTTGGCATCCTTCATGTGCTCAATGTGGCGGCCATTTTGGTAGACATACAAAGCAGATTTTGTGTCCGATCTCCATGGACCCTGCGTAATAGTGCACAAGAATTCTGGGTCTACTATTGAAGATGATGTAGGTCGTTGAGTTTTTCACAATACACCATGTCTTTCAGACAAACTCAGACCTCCCGAATGTGAAGCCAAAGCTGTGGATCCCTCACATAAACAAATAACCGCAGATGGAAAATGTCTTCACGTTTGGTTTTCTGGATTAGCCTAAAATGATGTCACATGACTCAATTTTTCGTTACAAATTTTCAACCTAAATTCAAAATCGCTGTTTTCAAGACAACCCAGGTAGAACCCCACCCACTAATATTGGTATCATTCCCTCCACCAGCTTTCGACTTACCAGGGTTTCCAGCTGTAATTGTTATTCGGACCCTGACACTACTTACTTACTTCCCTTGCATCCTAAACGAAAAAAGCTCTAGTTACTACAATAATACACAATATTTAATCGAAGATGATATAAAAATATAAGTTGGGTGGGCCGTGGTGGTTCAGTGGTAGAGCGCTCACCTCTAGTGGGTGGGGTCGTTAGTTCGATCCCGGCTCATGCCATATGGGCTTTGTGGTGCACAAACACAGTATGCGTTGGTTTTCTCCGGGTTCTCTAGTTTCCTCCCATTTTCTTCATTCTACCAATTCATCATTACCCATTCGGCCTGAGCCAAGTTGTCTATAAGCCTTAAAATAAAATTTAAAAACAAAACAAAAAAGATATAAAATTAGAAGATTAAGAAATGGATGTTTGAAAAATCAACCAATATTTAAAAGGAAATTGAAATAAATATGAAAATACCACCCGCACACAAAGATGTGGATTTTTGGAAGAGCATAGCAACGAACTTCGAGTTGCCTAGCAATTTATCATCACAGAACTGCTTACTACTAACCTAACCAATATGTATATCACCATGCAAGCTCTAGTATACACGCTAATTCATAATACACACAGGACCAATACTTGGGACTAAATGTACATTCGGCTAACCACTGGTTGTTTGACCAACTCCGACGATGCGGTTATCTGCCGAAGGCATCAAGGTGAACATGTATTTCATTTGTTCGTTTAGGTTATGATTCCTATGGTTCCAAGAAGTCATTTATAATTGTTTTTCAATAATTTAATTCATTTAGTGAAATCGTTATATTTGAATCCAACTGTATAAGAACCATGTTCAAATTTATACAATCTGGAATTTTTCAACTGACAGAAACTTCATGAATTGGTGTAGTCAACCTCTAAGGAAGATTCTATGTCCGAGACATACTTGTATGTGTGTACAATAAAAGGTATGTCTCCTGCCTGCCATTCTCGGAATAGTTCCATAGCACGCCCAAAGCAGCTGCAGCGCGATGGGTCGAACGGGAGGGAGTGACCAACTATTTCGTTTGCAGAAAGGCCTGCAGAGTATTTCCTATTCACAAGGACACCCGACCCGCAATCAAATAAGAATCGTACTGAGAACCTAACCTTACCACAAGTAATAGTTTCTTTTACCATTTCCCAACAAATGTAAAGTATCCCACATGATAAACGAGTGAACATTAATTTTCTGAAATCCATCTTGAAATATTCAACTGTGTAGAAAGCATCTTTTAAAAAAAATACAGGTATGTGTGTGTATAGTACCAGAGAAAATAAAAGGACCACCCTCTGAATCAATCGGAGCTTTAGAACCAACTAAAGCAGTTCACAAGAACAAGAAAGACAAGAACAGTTCATAAGAATGTTGTAAGTTAATGGTACTGGTTGATAGCGAACAAGTATACCTGAAGCAGCTTAATATTAAATTAAGTCTTGTAAAGCAAATCGGAGATTGATTTTTTTGTACCGACTGGGTGTAAATTCTAAATCAAAGTAATGTATTAACCTACAGTTACCATTCATATGCATTAACACTATCTGAAGCGGTAATATTATGGGTAAGGTACTCTCATAAATACATCTCTAAGACTCCAGTTAATTGTCGTGACTGTGAATGCATTAGACGAGAGGAAACTAGTAAGTCATAATATAAGCTTCCAATTCTATGTACTGATAGAATGGAGTCGGAAAAACATTAGGAATATGCCCCCATAAATACAATTCATTTCATTTTTTTTTATTACTGTATTTTAATGGAAACAATTATGTTGGTTAACACAAACTTAAAAAGTTTTTGCTACGTGCTGTGTATGGAAATCACCGTTTCATGATTGGTATTTTTTTAATATTTAAAAATGCTATTTTCTAAATACTCGTAACTTTCACGAAATGACCGTAGTACCGGACGACCGTAGCTTAGCTGGTAGAGCACTTGCTTCGCACTCTGAAGTCCCCGGTTCGATCCCAGCGGCTGCTCCATTCTGATTCAGGATTTTACCAACAATTAAACAGAATATTTTTCATGATACTCGGTATCTTTGACTCAGGTCAAGGTTTAATCAAGTATTTTTTTCCTGAATCACTCTAGGCCAATACTGGGACAGGACCAACAAACTAGACCTTTGTCACATCCTCTTCCCTATTCTTTCCGGCCTGAGCCGAAGATGCCTACATCCCATAAATACAAATGAATTTCAACCAGCTAAAGTAGCAAATAATCATGCTTCAAGCTACGCTGAATAGAAAAATAAACCATTTTGGGCAAATTTGTACCCATAAACCTGTCCACTGATCTCAGAAACATTCCTCATCTTAAGTTTAGCTCGATAATCAAACTCTAATGTTTTCTTGTAACAACTACACAAGCAGTCGAGATCTATTCCCGCAGGATAAAACTTAACACTTGTGTCGTTCTTTGAGCTATGAAGTATAAGAAAGGCGTAAATGTACATTTTAGGAACACACATAAACCTAGATAGGTAGCCACTCAGAAATGGTCTCTACAAAGCGGTTACGAGACTTTCACACCGAATCCGTGGACAATTTCCAGTGTCGTCTGGTAAACTGGCCATATGAGGCGGTCACAGAACGCTTGGTGTACACTGGTCGATCTGTGTACATTTGACGACCTATAATTTGGCAGTTATCCCACACAAAATAAAAGACCATGTTGGGATCAGACACAGAAACACATTATATATGGTCCTATGATGTGAATTTCTATATCGGACAAACACAGACACGCACATTTTTTTTAGAGCTTTATATAAAATTTTGGAAATGCTCCAATTTGACTGATCTGAGGATTAAATTTGTAAGAAAGAGGAACTTACACTAATAGGAAAGTAATTTACACCGTACATTTCTAAGTCTTGTGCAATTTTTAAATACTCCATCTCTGCCTCGTCTCTCGACATTCCTTTATGATCAGCATACCTAGAAAAAAAAATCTATATTAATACAGAAAAGATTATTCAATTTGCATATTAATGTTACAGTTACAACGTTCAGCTGTTTACACTAAAATTTATAACACAGAATTCACACAGCACTTAATAAACAAAATTAACCCACACACACACACACCCACACAAAAACAACTAATTAACATACTGTACATAGTTTAGTCATACGCAATTATAAAAAAAATTTTAAAAAGTACATTTTTCAATATGCACGAAATGTTTACTCAGAGGTAAGTTCAGTGTCAGAAAAATGAACTCGAATGCTCCGCTGAAAAGCATTGAGCAACGAACAAGGATATTCTTGGAACAAGATTTCTGCACAAATCAACCCCATTACACGACTGCAATGGGAAAATTAAAACTGAGATCATAAGATTTATCTCACCATCTACAGGTTTGAATAAAAACAATATTTTGGCAACGGAAGACTTTGAGGACCTCGGATTGTCAGCAAGTTCAACAGTATAAAATCGTTTACGCTACGTGCATGAGGAACACTCTTTCTAGCAACAGCAAGCAGGGAATTAACAAGATAATTTATTCAAGAAAGGTAGTGTTGTTTTAAAATCCAGCTCCCGTGAACCAATCGGTAAAAACACGGGTTTGGATCAGCAATAAGGAGGCACGCAGATTCAAACTCCACTGCCGATCCTCCTGACTGAGGTTTTCAGTATCCCTCAGTTTCACCACAAGAATCTCCAGATGGTACCCTGGCCGTTACCTTCCCCATCCCTGCCACTGACAGTGATCGCTGAGGGACGTCATCTACCAGATGTGACAAGATTTAGGCAGAAACTTATTACTTCAGCCCATAAAAAGAATTCCCTGGCTTTTTCAAAGAACGTTAATAATACTTCAAACGAGCAGAATTATGTCGTTCTCTTCCACTAATACCAGAAAATTCTTTAATTATCCATAATTTGTTTAACCCTCGAGAACTCGCAGCGCGGTCTTTTCGACCGCACCTTAAAGTATTCTTTGATTCTGTGTAGTGACCTTGAGCAAACATCCCCTCACCCCCCTCTACTCCTTCCCCAGACTATATTGTTGCAACACACCTTCGATGTTGAGGTTAGTTGGTGCCCAGCGCTGTGTGTGGTCTGTCAACTGAACCTTTACGATTAGTGCGGTCATTACTTCCGCGCGCGAGTGCTCACGTATTTGATTTGTTGTTGAAAAAGGTTTCTTGTAAATTTGTTTATACACATTTCTTTGAAGATATACTGTAAATATAACACACACAAGTAACATAGTATTTTAGTGATTGTACCAGTTACAGTTTAAATGAAATATGGATGCGAAAGAAAAAGAAAGAATTGAAAAATTGCTTATGAGTGTGGAGAAGGAGGAATCTGCCAATCAAGTACTCCGTTGTGATCAGGAGCGTGCTAGACGTCGTTTATTTGACTGTAGTGATGATGATAATCGAGTTGTAAGTGATGGTGAACTATCAGAGGGTGAAGAAGAGGAAAGCGATCATGATACGGAAACAGAGGGATCTGGCAGGTCAGAAAAAACTAAATAATATACCTAACGTTATTGAACCCCAGAGTGCAAATATTGAACGAGAGCAGCCATTTATAATAAGTAAAGACAAAACTACGAAGTGGTTTGTGCATCCTATTGCTAACAAGGGTCGTACAATGAGACGTAATGTAGTAAAACCAACACACGTACCAGGGGCTATAAGAGAAGCTAAGAATGTTCAGTACCCCTTGGATGCTTGGCAGTTGTTCTTTCCTGACAGTACTTTAGAAGAAATTGTCACAAACACTAATTTGTGGATTGAGAAACAGCAGGCAAATTATAATCGTCCACGTGATGCTTTACAAATTAACATTACGGAACTAAAAGCAATAATTGGACTACTATTTCTGGCAGGAACACTAAAAGGACGGCATTTGAATCTAAAAGACCTTTGGAGCAAAGATGGAACAGGAGTTGAAGCTTTTCGTTTGACTATGTCCATTACGAGGTTTGAATTCCTTTTGCGAGCACTTAGATTTGATAACATTAACACAAGAGCTATTAGAATAAAGTTTGATAAATTCGCACATTTTAGGAAGGTTTTTGAAGACTTTGTTTCAAGATGTATCCGTCATTATTCGGTGTGAGTATGTAACAGTCGATGAGATGCTTGAAGGCTTTCGAGGGCGATGTCCTTTCAGACAGTATATTGCTAATAAGCCAGAAAAATACGGGATAAAAGTATTCTCTATGGCAGATGCTCGAACATTTTATACGTACAACATGGAGGTGTACGCAGGGAAACAGCCTCAAGGACCATATCAAGTTGACAATAGGGGACAAAGTATTGTTCAACGATTGGTTCAACTTATCTCAGGATCTTGCCGAAACGTGACAACTGAAAACTGGTACACTTCCGTGCCACTATCAGAATCTCTCCTGAAAAATCACGAACTAACTCACGTAGGAACGATGAAAAAAAAAAATAAACGTGAAATTCCTCCTGATTTTGTACAGACAAAGACCAGACCACCGTGTACCAGTTTGTTTGCTTTCCGCGAAGAACACACACTGCTTTCTTATGTACCCCAGAAAAATCGAAACGTGTTATTGTCTTCGATGCACAATGATGATAGTATTATCCCAGAATCTGGTGAGGATAATAAAGCAGAGATGCTTACTTTTTACAATCTGACGAAAGGAGGGGTCGATGTTGTAGATAAAATGAAGGCTGAATATTCAGTTTCTAGAATTAGCAATCGCTGGCCGTTGACCCTTTTTTATATGCTATTGAACATATCAGGAATAAATGCCTACATTATCTTGAGAGACAGGCCAAACGCAACAGACGACATGAATCGTCGGAAATTCTTGAAGACACTTTCAAACATGCTGCGCCGGGATTTTATGATTCATCGTTTATCAGTTGAATGCATTCCACGTGACATTAAACTACGCCTTCGATCCATTTTAGAGATTCAAGAAAGTAGGGAACTTCAGATGCCTGAAGCTGCAGGTGGTACTGGAAGCTGCTTTTTTTGTGACAGAAAGAAAAATCGCAAATCAAAAACAAAATGTGCTTCATGTTCACGTTATATCTGCAAAGAACATACAACATCAACATGTGTCCAGAGTATTTCTAAGAATGCTGAAATGAGCTTAGATGAGGACTGCGAGGACAGTGACTAAAGAATATATTCCTAAGAGTGACGAAACGATCTTAGATGAGGACAGTGACTACAGCAAATATTCTTATTATAAAAGATACATATTCGTATTGTAAAGACACATTCCTCCTTTGTTTTACTCTTATTATTTAGTTCATTTAAAATTGCATTTTTTTGCGAACTCTTTTAAATGTTTAGACTTTTTTTTATTGATTTTCATTAACCAATTTCCATTAACAAAATGTTTGTAATGAAACATATTTGTCATAGAAACATTTAACTATTAACAAATACACAATGCATTGTCCTAGCGTCACATTTTACCACGCGGTCATTTCGACCGCGCGCGAGTTCTGGTGTGACGGGTCTGTGCGCGAGCGCTGAAAGGTTAAGTAATGAAAGCGGTTGTAATAAATTACAATCTAAAATACAAAAATAGGAAAATAACACAATTTTTTTCTGACCAATCGTACAGAAGAATATCCCGTTTAAATCCTCTGCTTTCAGATGATTCCGTTACTACTCGGTCGATTCTACATCCCAAACTTAACACTGAACGACTAACAATACCCACAGTAGTAACAACAAAATGCACACAACGATGTACTACAGGAAAATTGGCAACAACGTGCACTGCGGGCTACTTTCCTCAGAAGCGCAGATGCAAACACAGCGACGATATTTCGCGAATTGAGATCACAGTCAAATACCCCCGAATTTCAATAGAGGACACAAAAAGTGGAACATTACGAGAAATTGCGCTTAATTTAGTCATCAACATACCAAATTTTTATCCTTTCTTCCCACATCTCCGAGGTCATTTGGTATTGGTCAATAACTCTCTGCGGCAAAAGATCTTCACTGGCTAACATTCCGGGCTTGTAAGTCGCTTCATCATAATCACCATACTATAAAACAGAAATAAACATTTAAGAATATAAAAAGAGAATAACATAAATAAAATAGGTTGTATATATACAAGGTGCATTCCAATTCTAAGGTCTCAAATTATTTTATTAAAAAAAACCTACTTGCCCTATGGCGCTGAAACTGCCGTCACTTCTAATGGAACGCCGTCTGTCTTGTCCACTGGAAAATCGCTGATGCAACAGCACGTCTTGAAAATGTACAATCACGCAGATTGACCTTCTAACTCACTCTATGGCTTACGGAACTGGCTAGTTCATCACCGCAGTAACAAAGGTTCGCCATAGGATTCTATCATGGGCAAGATCAAGTCAGTTTTCATCCCGAATACTTACCTCTCGAAGATCTCTTCTATTATTATTCCAACAACGTCTCTGTCTTTCCAACGGCCTCTTTCCCTTAGACTTACCGACCACGATGGAATACAATCATAGGTTTTTACCCCACCGGAGCTACATGGTCTGCCCATCTTAGGCGTCGTGATTTCATCATTCTTACATCGGGTGAGTTGTACAGTCCGTGAATTCTTCATTATATAGTTTCAGCTAGGTGTGAGTGAAAATGAGTACGGAGCATGGGGACCCAGTTCAAAGTTGTTGGTAAGAAACTGCTGAACAAGGACACCTCGATGAGCAAGAGCTGAAATCGCATGACAGAAAGCTTTCCGGTCAGTTTTTCTTGCAATGCTGAAATTAATTTAGTATTTAAAATATCATAGATTACAGACTTTACTGTAGCGCCCTTGGGAACGCAACGAGTGAGGGTAACACCTTCGTTGTCCCAAAACATAGCTCCCTTTATTTTCTAGCAATAACGGTAACCCGAAATTTCTTCGGTGATAGTGAGTCCGTGTGTTTTCATTGAACAGACTGTCGTTTGGTTTGATTGATAAACGTAATCCATGTCATACTTTGTGACAACGGACTGAATGAAAGCACCGTTCGTGCCGTCATCACGTCTCAAGATTGCTTGATACATACGACGCTCATTGGTCAGCATTCGTGGAACTCATTTGGAGTTCCGCGTTTTCACGTCTTTCTGTGGTGGCTATCTCTTCCACGGTCAATTGGTGGTTCCCCATAACTATATTTTCCACTAGCATAATTGTCTTGTCCGACTGGTGGTGCGTGACCGAAACTCCTTCGGTTTATTTACACACGACATTCGGCCTTCTTTGAACTGTCGCACCCCGGAGCGCACATTTTTCACGTCCATGACACCATCACCGCATGTCTCACTCAACTAATGGTGAATTTCGATGGTTGTCATTCCACATAAGATAACGAATAACATGGTGTTCTCCAAACGTGTACGTCACCATCTTCAGTACCTAAACGCTTAAGCCGCGAGCTATTTATGAATCGGACGACACAGACCTTTTTTCACCAAACCCTAGGGAATGGTTGTGACGTCTAAAACAATTATCACGTTCTACCTGCTCACATTCCTGAAAAATGCATCTATTTCGTAAAGACATAGGGCGTGTCACTTTCCATAGTGTTGCCACCGTGTAGGTCAGTGGTTGTTTGACATAATAAGGGACTTCTAGGGACCACAAAAAAGGGGACTTACAAGAACAAAATCTCTGTGTGGTGGGGGAGGGAGACGTTTTTCTCTTTATAAGGCAATGAGCAAAAATATGTTCAGTGATATACAGGGTATTTCAGAACAAAGTACATTAATTTCAAGAGGTGAATCCTGACATCAAAAAAAAAAAAAAAAAAGTTCCTACTAACGTGAGTGAAAATCGTTTTGGAGCGTTTTACAGCATTTCCAACTTAGAGCCCAAAGTCGACCAACAACAATGGGAAGAAAATGAATAACTGTCAATAAATCAGAAATGATGTATTGAATGAAAATTTTGTTTGAGGATATTTGTTTCTAACACCTTGGTGGATAGCACGAGTGAAAACATGCTGTCACTAGGTTATCAGTGTTGCCAGCTTGGTATACCATTAAATGGCACTACGTCAGTTTATTTGGTGTAAGTTATCCTCTAGTGATGGTAAACAACGTATGTGAAGCACAGAACAAAGTGTTACAAACAGTGAAAATTATCCCAGCTACACACAAAAAAAAAATACAAAGTTTTTTCAAAAGAAAGGTCAAACTTTCAGTTTGCAACACTGCGTTTTGTACTTCACATACGTTGTTTACCATCACTAGGGGATGCCACATGTCCAATAAACTGACGTAGAGCCATTTGAAAATAATGATATACCAAGTTGGTAACACTGACTACCCCTTTTTTAACTTGTAATATCCCCTGTATTGATGTAAATCACCTTTCGAAAACTCAATTTTATTTCAGTGCATCGTTATGGTGAAATATTCATTATATTTACCATTGTAAGGATTCGATTTTAGGCTCCAAGTTGCAAACCCTGTATCTCAAAAACGAAGCGGAATTCGACCCATGTTCATAGGGAACGTTTTTACTCGTTCTGATGTCAGAAATCCCCTCCCGAAAGCAATGTACTTTGTTCCTGAAACACCTTGTAGAATATTGCCAGCGTTCTGTGTTTAGGACCTAATATAATTTAGATTTCAAAACTCCCATTATTTTTTTTTACTGACAATTAGGGGGAGTGTAAACTCCATTAAAACACTGTGGATCACTTTGGTTTGCTTAGGAAGTTCTTCCAATTTAGAAGATCATTTCAGAAACTATCAATTCATAATTCAAAATAACTAATACTTCTGACTCCAATTTAAGCAGCCCCCGTTTATCATAAAATCTATCAGTATCAACATTTACTGCCTTATCTCTTTTCTATTATATCAAAAGCACTCACTTCTTATTTAAATTTTCCTGGTAGTAAACAATAAAAAGTTTTCAGAAGTGGTCTCAGGAAAGACGATATTGTGATACTGTGTTCACCAGCAGCCAAATAATGATGTCTAACATCTCTCAGGAACACTTGTTTCCCTTTTTGCAAGATGTTTTCTTCAACTCTGCACTTCTCTCTCACCCAAGACCAAACGGCTCGGAGGCTATTGATTGCTTTCTTCAAAATCATGCTCTGTAATGTCCCTTGAAACGTTTTAACAAATCTTTCCTAGCAAAGTTCTGAGAACGCAATTTATTTCATCGTACCAAGACATGAACACATGGTTCATCTTTCTGAAATGCTCTGGTAAATTTGATAAAAAGTTTTGCAACTGACTATTGACTGTACCAATATCAACAGTCGAACAGAACTTTCAATCAAGGGACAATTACGTATAATTAAGCTGCCCGCGTAGCAAAACGTTAGGTGCTACAAGATTTTTTTATTATTATTATTAAGCTCAATTAAAACCTTAACTAGTTAAATAAAATAAAATATAATTTCTTCCCTTATCAATGTGCATGTCGGTTAATTGGAACACTTATTGAACAGTCTCTTTTATGTCCTTTCATTACAATTCCAAAGCTTACTTAATACAAAACGGGAATGTATACATACCTTGGCTTGAACAGCGTAGGAGGCAAGAAGAACAGATGCTTCAGGAGGGCAATAAATATCCATACTGAGAATGGCCTGTTTGACTTGAAGGAAGAAAAGATGCTGAGTAACTTCTTGTACCAACTCATCGGCAACATTTTCAGGATAAAATTTGGCCAAAAACATAAACTGAGCGATCGGCTGTTGTGGAATACCTTGGTCTTGAACTAGAAAGATAAACAAAACACTACATTACAATTAGGACTGTAACCAGAAACCATACAAATAAAAAGCATAGGAACGAAAGTCACGAAATTAATAATTTGTGCCGACCAGAACAAGTTAATCCTCCTCTAAATTATTGAGCTAGTTAATAAGCTGCAAATTAAGGATACTTGAAGGTGAAATAATATCATGGTGTCTACTAATTTTGTGACTTGAAATTCCCTGAGTATTCCATGATAATTTTTTTCCAAATTTCCTGAATTCTTAGGTATAGTGGAACATGTTAATAATACGCAATGTGATGTTTTTAATCCGAAGATAATTTCTTTAAAACAGAGGATTTTAACACACTGAAAAAATCCGGTCATCAGTGGAAATCGAACTCACGACCTCCGCCTTGCCTGGGGTAGTGCTCGTATCAACTGTGAACAGGTCCGCCTCATAAATTTCCCTGAGTTTCCCTTATAAATTATAGATTTCCCTCAGTACTCCACGCTTATCAGGATGGTAGACACCCTGAATACACAAATCAATGATTCAAAATTGATCACAAGAAGCGAAATACACAGAACACCCGGTCATGTGTTTTTTTTTTTTTTTTTTTCACCAATGGACAATGCTATGTTATTGCTAAAAATCGATTTACATTCCCTACTGGCCACCCTGTATGTCAACTACGTTACCTCTAGAATCTAGTGTATGCCAACCAGCTTGTCAAAAAAAATCAATATCTCTATATACTAAAAAGTTATTGATCAACAATATGAAATGTTTAAAGACATTATCGAAAACGTAATAAACCTAGTTTACATTTACTGTTATTTTAATACATTACTTATGGATTACATAACATTGGATAGATGACAGGAATACACAGGAGACACATAAGAAACGCCTCAGCGCCGACATACATTAAATATAGACGAATAAGTAAGTGCTGATAAGGGGTTCAAAAATACTCAAAAAATAATTTCAGAAATAATCTAAGTAAGATGAAATATGGTAAAGAAATGGGTGTGGAACAGTGGATGCTATTCCGAGTGAAAGGATAAAAAACGTAAAAAGAACAAAAAATGCTGCGACTCTGTAACCAAATTTATGAATTAAAAGAATGGTTACACAAACTATTAGAATAATAACTGCTCTGAATAAGATCAAGAATGCATGAAGATGTGAAGATTATCGAACCTAATAGCGCCCTCAATGAAACGATTCTTTTACGAATACTGACCCAATGATCATAGGGTAAAGTGAATGGAGAAATTGAAGAGAAACAGTTGTTTTCCAAAGAAAAAGGAACTCGGATGCTAAAGGAGAGAAAGGTAAGGAAGTATACGCAACATCGATGATTTAAAAATGGAAAGATTGAGTAACTGACATCTTAATCCAACTACTGAAGAAGGCAACTCCGGAATGGAAAGATCGAAGAGCTGTAAGAAACTTGTATTAAAGGTTGATTGATTTAGATCATGATTTAAGTCGCGATGTAAATCAGATATTTTTTTAAAAAAATAATGATTTAAATAAAAAATATACTTTTTTTAAAAAAAAAAAATAGAAATAAAGTTCGGTATTTTTAATAATTTTGTGGTATTTGATTGGTTTATTTCATATTACACGCGAAATTTTAGAAGAGAACGTAACGTAGGAACCCAATTCATATTATACGTTTACAATTTGTATTACAAATATGTTTATTTTTGTAATAAATATGAAAACACACAGAAAACAAAAAATCCAGTTTTGGTTTACAGAACAAAAATTGTTGTTTCGTAACATTACCTACTTTTTATTAAGCAAAATGTATCTGAATTAAATTATTTAATTTCTTCACAGCTTGCTCAAAAATATTTTTTTATCTTAATTGAAGTATAAAGTTTATCTATGTGTATGCTGAAGGATGAATATTCAAAACTGTATATCCACTATTGATTTCAATGTATTAAATAGCTCTCATTGAATTGAATTTTATCTAAGGCCTTTAGGCAAGTTTAGATCAGACCGAATGTATGATGATTGTAGAATTGGTGGAATGAAGACAGTTGGACGAAACGAAAAACCCTGAAGAAACCCAGACGCATCGTTTTCGTTCACCACATGGCACGAGCCAGGATCGAATCGGGGACCAAAGGTGAGCGCTCTACCTCTGAGTCACCGCGGCTCCAAAATAGCTCTCATTCTGCATGGAATTTCTTGTCATAAGATGTTCCCAAATTTCGTAGTATAATTTTTGAGAGCTGAAAACTCTTAACTGAAATGAAATCAAATATATCATAGAAACCTTAAATCGTGGAACATTTCGTTTGGGAGATGTAGCGTGGAAAAAAAA
>JAGDQP010002920.1:77054-99118 GCA_022664845.1 Lepisma saccharinum
CCATTAATATCCTTCCGCCGCATGGCGCACATCCCAATGTTATGAGCAAAATTAAAAAATAATGTAATCTGACTTAACTAACAACCCTTTCGCTGTGACGCCATTACTTCGTATGGGTGCGTGAATTTCTTGAGGAAAGAATTAGTATAGGGCATAGAGTTCGCAGACCACATCTAAAGTTTATCTAACAAGGCGTACAGTACTCCTTAAACGTGATATTTCTCTCTTAACCGGCGGAGTTAGTTTCTTCCGTATAGCTTCCCTTTTCGCGAGACATTAGCTACAGTACTATTCCCATCTTAGATTTTTTAACGAACTAAGTTCTGCCTTGTACTGAAGCTTGAATCGAAGTGCACGAGTAACATAATCTATTATTATTATGAACGCATACAATCTTACCCACCAAAGCTAAGATATACTCATTGGTTTAGATCTACGTGAAAGAAAATAAATAAACACTAAAATCACGTAAGAAAGCAAAAACACCTCCAAGAAGGAACTTCAACAACACTTTATTTTCAAATTACACAGCGTCAAATGATTTTATTTAAAAAAAAAAAAAAATTGAGCCACGCGAAACCGTAAGGATAACCAATCCCACACCCATCATTCAGACTCATCAACGTACAAACTCACCTCTAGACAGAATTCCAATTCTGCATCCAAAGTGGACACTTTGACGGGAAACACTTTCCCAGACTTTTTGCGTTTGAAGGGCATCTTCTCCTGTCATCTACAACAAGATGGGCGATACATGCTTAATCAAATATGTTTACTTTCATAAGATAACAACTTCATTATCACACTACCATCATCGGGTAAATACTTCGTCGTTTCTTGTAACAATAAAATCTGCCAAGTAATCTTGTCTCTACAACTTGTTACTCTTTTTCGTATGTCACGGTACCACCCACATAGTTCACATTACATAAAATGTAAACGTGCTCCGTTTTACTCAGTTAACTCTCCAAAAAACACAACAACAATCCATGCGTAAATCGAACAGCAACATTCCTCAAATAATTGCGGAACTTGCCTCCCATTACCCACATTTTTTATCACAATTGTCACTTGTCACTTGAACATGAATGTTATTAGAAACTCTAGATGGCAGCACATTACAATGACGAGTAAGGCAAGAGTAAGATGAAACAACTTCAACTGGAAAATAACCATTTCTCGTCCAATCTTCATTTACTCAGGATCGTTTTGGAAATAAAGCATCAAGATCTTGTTCCAAAATATTAAATAATAATTTAATCTATGTTAACGACATTTAAACTAGAACATTTGCATTCAAATTGAGTACTTGAATTTTACGGATGAGCCTCCAGATATTATTATTTATTATCCGTTATTGAAAATAATATTGAGGTGATCCTGTGCTCCAACATCGTTCGTGTTTTGAATACACTCAACTATTTAGTAACCTCGTTTCGTGTTTGCAAATATCGCTCAAAGAAAGTAGATTTGAATAACGCACGGAGGCATATAGTGCGTAGTCATGTCATAGACATAGTCATATGGAAGTGCAGATTCGCATTTGTAAAGTGCAGAAACCTCAGAAAATGTTAGGATAAGATTTTTGTAACGTTCGTTAAAGAACAATGCCAATTACTTTTCACCGTGACTTGTACATATGTAATAAATATTGACTCCCCCACCAAAGAAAAAAAGAAACAAAGTTTCGTGTACAGCAAATATTTCAGTCTACAACCCTGATATTCCCAGATATAACATTCTTATAGGAGTCAAATAGAGCCGGGACGGCATTGTCAGACCGAAAAATTCTGGACAACTGCTTGAGATTTGAACTTTTTTCCATGTAATGTACATACAAATTTCAAAATGTCAGATAAAAATTAACAAAATCTCCGGGAAAACTCCCCCGGGAATGTATCTAAGATTTTCGGGGGTCGTTTGAAAATTCCTGCTCTAATAAATGTCTAATTTTAAGAAATTTTACGCGTAGACTAATTAGCGTTATAGGCCTACGGCAGTGGTTCTCAATGTATTTCACTTGGATCCATCATATGACCGGAACCGGACACGAACGGTTAGTGACTTGGTCTCGCGCGCTGAGCTTACCTTTTTTTTTTAGTGAAATTTGTTGAATTACTTAAGCCAGCAAAATGTCTCAGACGCTTTACGGTACACTTAACTATTCACGTCCTTTCAACAAGTGTGCCGCTGCACGCCAAGCTGAGAATCACTGGTCGATAGGAGTGTTAAAAAAGTTCTCTAAAATTTGATGGCCAGTGAGGCCACCAAAAGAATTTAGTGGTGACCATTTGCAATCACTGGTGGCCTCATAAAATATATTGTTTTATTGACGTTAAGCATAAATTACATAATATAATTATGTTAATGACAGTTATACCCTGTTTACATTTTGTTTATTTTCCTGCTATGAGACGAACGTCTCTGATAAAGTAAAAAACGTTCGCACACCATCTGTCCGTACTTATAAAACCAGATTGTGAAAAGAGCACGAGGCGTTGCAGCGAATGAGAGATTGAACGTCAGCGGGGAATGATCAATTTTATTACACATTCACACAGCTGCGTCGTCGTCGTCTGATCAAGCTGCAGCACGTACGACGGCGTGCAGAAAATAATGCACCCGTGACACCCAGATTCTATGCAGGACGCTGGTGAATGGCAACACTGTCTTGATACCGGTAAAGTTGAGAATTCAGAGCAAAGAATTGCTGGCCAAAATGAGCCAACACGTGCGACTCCCGGAGGCCAACTCTAATCATTGGCAACCTTGGCGCGACAATTTTGCATACTCGGCGGTATCATGCAGCAATTTTAACTCAATAGTTTATCTTGTAAATCGTTTCAGTTATCATTATAACTTGATTTTTCTGGTATTTCTTTAGTCTAAGTTCTAGAAGGTATTTGAATATATATTTATATTATGAGCTTCAGCCATCTAAGGCTCAGGTCGGGTTAGGTTGGGAAAAGTTGCAGGGGGGGGGGGACAGTTAGAGTTTGAGTTGAAGGAAGATATCATTCCGCCATTTGCCTGTATGAATATAGAAAACCATGGAAGTTTCGTCCGAGTTTAGACATTTTGTATTATAGAGAAGTTATGGAATAGTGAAAGTTATTAAAATTCAATAACTCTTTTTATCAAACTTCTTAAATGTGCACTAGAATTATATAGAACGATCGTTGCTCAGTAGGTAGAACTTGGCTTCGCACTCGGGAGGTCTCTGAGTTCGATACCAGAGCCCGCTTAATCTGAATGAGGTTTCTCCAGGGTTTATCCTCAGTTACACAAGGGAAACGCAGGGATAGTTCCTTCAACTTATGTTCTGGCGACTCCTTTCAGTATCCTTTTATACCCCACCTTATCCCGGCTGAGTCTTATGTCCAAACGCCATAAATAAATTCACACATGCACATACGTATAGATGTGAATATATATTACGAATATTATATGCTAGATGTCAGGAATAGTAAGTTAAAAATATTAATATATCGGTGTAGAAGAAACTCATATCAGAAGTAAAATTGAAGACTAAACCTATTACTATTACATTGTTATTACGTTTCGTGAAAATAAAAATTAATAAAAATATGCGATTTAAAAAATAAAAGACAAAAAGAGACTAACGTTGAATGGCTTGAATAAACTGTTCGTGTACACGGATGGTGTAGATTTAATAGGAGAAGATAAAGATGCACTACAAAGTAACACTAATGTCTTAGTAGAAGCGTGCGATGAGATAGGTCTACAGGTAAATATAGATAAAACAAAATACTGATAACAAGCCGAAACACAGGGAACGAAGGAAATAGGTAGATAACAATTAAGAATAAGAAAATACAGAAAGTAAACAAATTACATTTTTTGGGAACATATGTAATAAACGAAAACGAGGTAACGGAAGAAATAAAAAGTAGTTTAGTATCGGGCAACGCATGTTTCTATTCAGTCCAAAAGCTTCTGGCATCGCGATTAATATCAAGGAATTTGAAACTGAAAATATAAAGAACTGTTATTCTACCGGTAATGCTTTACGGTTGCGAAAGTTGGAGTACGACCCAAGCAGATGAACATAAATTACGTGTGTTTGAAAATAAGGTTTTGAGAAAGGTGTAAGGGCCAAAACGGGACGAGATGACTGGAGAATGGAGGAGAAAGCATAATGAAGAACTTTATGGACAGTACGATTCACCAGACGTTGTAAGAATAACTAAATCACACCGACTAAGATAAGCAGGACATGTAGGTCAGATGGGAGAAAAACGAAGACTATATTCCATCTTAGTTGGAAAGCCGAAGGGAAAGAGACCATTGGGAAGACGGAGGCGACATTGGGAGGACAATATTAGAAGAGATCTTCCTGAAGTAGGTGTTTGTGATGAAAACTGGCTTGTTCTTGCCCAAAATAGAACCCGATGGCGATCGGTTGTTACTACGATGGACTTCCGAGTTCCGTAAGCCATAGAGTGAGTGAGTGGGTAGTAATTATTTGTAGTAGCAGTAGTATTATTAGTGTTACCAAAGTATTTTACTTCTTAAATGAAGTTTTGAAAGACATAGAATTTTAGTTTTTTCCTCAGCTATTAATTTTTGGATGTGTGGTAGTTTGGTTTTAAAATGTTGAATATTCCACTATATTAATTTCCCATTCTTTAGTTCATAATTTAAGACCTGAATTGAAAAACAACCCAAGTCCACCGGAGTATATTTTTCAGGAGGAACGAAAAACAGTCCAAGGTCCTCGGATGTTATCCTATTCAATGGAAATTATTTTGTATTAAAAATGGGTTCTGTCGTGGGATTAGGATGTAGTATTTATGCAAGTGGATATCCCTTAGATCATTGATACCGACGAATAGAAAAATGCAAACACGAAAAAAGTGGACTTGGGATATTTTTCAATTCAGGTCTTCAATTTTGGTGATTATTTATATATAAGTGTTATGCTATAATTGAGGAGCTGAGGATACCTGAGACTTCTTTTTCTTTTAAGAATTAAGTTGATTATCTAGTTCTTCTATGCCTTTAATGAGTTCTAAACCTTGTTGTGTAAGTTCTTGGTTATTTAGTAATATTTGTTTTAGCTCCGAAGTGGAGGAGTTAATGGATACCATACTTTGCAATTGTGCTACATGTTTTAATAGTTGGATTAACAATTCTTTTTGATTAGTTATACTGATACATAGTTATTTCTATAAATATCAGCTGCTTTGGATATTTGAACATCCAGGTTGTTGATGGGTTCAGTTAAACTTCCTTTTTGAATTTTCAAGTTGATTTTGTCTTTTTATGTTAGGTTTAATTGTTTCAGTTTCCTTAGTACTGTTATCTTTTGAGGATACTTTTTGCAGGTTAGATTGAGGTTCGATTAGGTTGCTGGTGGAATAACTTTCCAACATCCCACATATCCATTAGGGTTCCTCTGAATGTTATCTATCAGATAATTAGTATTAGTATGAGGTTTATATTTCTCTCCTTGAACTTGGTTTGATGCAATGTTTGTGTTAGTGTTTATAAGATTATGTTCCGATTGCAAAGTTACTGTAAACAAATGTGTAGAGAAGATGTTTTATTTACCCTTTACCGGTCTTAGAAGACATCTTATATAATCTACAAGGTGTTATCAAAACGCCCTCGGGATTATATAGAATAAAGTGCTTGCCATTCGGGTTATCAACAAGCCCATTCATTTTCCAGCAGTTCGTGGACAACATTCTAGGCGAATTCAAGTTCAGACAAGCGTTCTTAGATGACGTCATTATAGGAGGTATAGGAATTGCTGATTGTTACAAAAATTTTGTCAAATTTCTACAAAAATTTCAAGCTTTAAATATAAAAGTTAAGGTAAATAAATGTCGGTTCTTTAAGGGTAGTATAGAATACTTAGGACACCGAATAAAATCTGAAGGATATGTTCCGTTAGATAAACATAAAAAGCAGTAATGCAGTGTCCGAACCCAGAAAACGTGACACAGTTAATGACCTTTTTAGGTTTAGTAAATTACTTTCAAAAATGTACCTATCTTCAAATGCACATTTATTGAATGATTTGTTAAAGAAAAAAGAGTACAAAATGGGATTGGAAAGTTGAACACCAGATCCAATTCGATGAAATCAAAGAATTAATTACCAACTATAATAAAAATCATGTGTTCAACCCCAAAGAAGAAGTATACCTATTTACGAATGCTAGTCCTTATGGTCTTGGGGTACAGCTATGTAATAAGAATAGTATATGGTAAACTTATGACAGTAGCTTGGCCTTCCGCATCATTCACAGTAGCCAAAGGGCAGTACTCCGAATTTGAAAAAGAAAGGATCGCCTTGGTCTATGGAGTAAAAAAAAATCACAAATTTCTTTACGGACTCTTGTTTACTGTAATAACGGACTCCATTCCTATGAAGCTCATTTTCGGCGAAACAAAAGCAATTCCTTCATAAATACGCCCGAGATTGAGCCCTTTTACTATCCGGATATGATTATAAAACACTGTAATCAAAACAAGTCCCGGTACTGGATTGTTTGTCCAGATTACCATCAATGGATGAAGTGGCTTCATAACAATATATATTAAATATAAATCTAGTATCTCTAGTCATTAAATCTGTCCCGGACGAAATAAGAGCATATTTGGACATGGACAAAGGAGGTGGTCAAGAACATTACCGCCAGAGTATCGCACAAAATTTTTCAAGAATACTTTTCCAAACGAGCTCAATTAACATTACAAAATAATTGTATGTTTTTTCGTTAACAAATTAATAGTTTCATCAGTATATCGCCCAGAAATATTTAAACAGGTTTAAACAGATTTAGAAACACTTTAGCAACATATTGCCAGTGGCCAGAAATTGCTACTGAGGCTGAAGCATTTCTTCGCAGTTGTAATATGTGTTTAATCTTTCAGAGATCTAGATCACATCATTCTCCATGGGAAAAAGTACAACTCCATTTCGGCGAGTACATCTTGATATCTTTGACTTTGCTGGAAACAAATTTTTAATAGTAGTAGATAGTTATTCTAGATGGATTCAAGTAGATGTGGTGCGAAGTACCACTGCACAAGAAACGATAAACAAGTTGAATACTTTTAGTGCATACACGGGATATCCTTAAGTTATCGTAACGGACAATGGACCTCCTTCACATCATGAGAATTTCTGGAATGGTGCAAAGAACATGCGAAGTACATAGTTCGAAAATCGCCGCCTTACCATCTCTGGAGCAATGGGATATCAGGAAAACATGTCCAATAATTAAAATTGTTGCTGAAGAAATATACAATGACATGATTACATCATGATTGGGACAAGATTAGAAAAGAAATTCAGAGTGATTTCAGATTTGCTCATACTGCAACACTAAATGGACATTATCCAGCTCAACTCGTAAGCATAAATACGCGACGAACTAAATTGAATATGTGGACTACTGAAGTTAAATTACCTCAACAGAAGGCTCCTAAATCTAACATGGATACAAATAAAAGTTACCTGCTCTTCATAGTTCGGTATTTGTGAAAAATGTACCAAATCAGTCGCCTAAGTTTTTACGAGGAAAAGTTGTGAGAATTGTGGGTTCACGGATGGTGGGAATAGAAATCAGAGGTAAACGCAGAAAAATGCATTTACATCACATAGATTCAACAATAAAGTTATGAAATAGAACAAGATATCCTACAGAACACTTTGAATGTGAGGGCTATTAAGAACAAGGCTTGCACAGGAGGAATGAAGGAATCAATTGCTTTGGCGTAAGATGTTCTTTGGGTATGTCAGCGATAAAGTTTTGAAACACATTATTCATTGTACTGCATTTTAGATATTCCCTCAGTCGTAATATATGTAACAAAACCAATCTATAAAGTTGGCCATCTCGAGAAGAATAAAGTAGTTGACTGAACTATCAGTGCAGTGTGTTCAGAAAATAAGTAAGCTCACCCGTTAGTTCAGTACAATAAATAATATCAATATATATATATATACACACCCAAAATTTATACAAACATGTATGTCTTGATGTTCATTATTATAATTGATGAGGAAATTTCCCGAGTTTACTGAGATTATGTTTGGAAATTTAGAATATATTTTCTTCATGACCTCTTTATAAGCAATTCCAAAATAGGAACTTCTCGCTCACACTCTCGTCTAATTTCTCTATATGGGCATTTCAAATCTAAAGATGAGTGATTGGCTTTACAGTTGATACATTTAGTTTCATTTTGGACATTCTTCAGAATGTTTCTCTTGGCCATATTCATAACATAAGGTCTTACTTCTACACAGATGTGTAGGATGATAGCGAAAACAGTTTTTACATTGAACCACTGATTTTACCTTAGGTTTTACTTATAATCTTCCAAAGTGTATGACTAGATGTGGTGGTAACGAATTGCTTTTGCACAGCTTTATCGGGATTATGAATTCCTTTAGTCATTCTTATGGCTTTTGCAACATTATTTTCTGGGTCTTTTTCTACAAGAATATATTCTTCAAACATATCTAATGATACATGATATACCAGGCAATGTTTGTAGATAAGAGACTGTGGTATTCTTACTTTGAAATCTAACAGATCTAATAATGTGTGATTATTTAAAAAGGAATTTACTATTATATTGTTAACAAAACTAAATTTGATATTATTTTTACATATTATTGCTAAGTCTTTTAACTGTACATTTAATTTTTTAAGTTTGTTGCTTAGTTGCATTTTGTTACGGCCTGTTATGTTTTACTTATATCCTGTTGCTATAACAACGCATTCACCTAAGTAATTCGTAGGAAATTTTTTTAGTTCCGGTAATAAGTTGTTTTCAGTTTTCAGTTACTATACTTGCTTCTTGTAAAGCCAAATTATTTGGAGACGCTTGATTTATAGAAATACCATCATTAATAGAAACACTCATTTGAGGTCTTTTATTTTGTAATATTAATTCATGATTGTCTAGTGATGAAGGATTCGTTGTAATATTCGTTTTTATTGCATCCATTTTACTAGTTTCTTGAGATTTATTTGGATTGGGGTCAGTAAAGTAAACTTTACCTGATTTATATAAGATTTTTTTAGTTCATATCAGGATTGTTTGTAGAATTAGGGTTTCTTGGAGTACTTGAAGGTTTTAAAGATATAGTATTTGGAATAATGTTATCTTCATTATCCTTTTGATCATTACTTTTTTCTTTTTCCATCATATCATCTACATTATTATCACTGTGAACATTATGTTTCTTTCCCCACAAGTTGTTTTTAAAAGCACTGTTTTTACTTTTAACATTTTGGTTTACAGGATCCATTTGCTTATGTTTGTTGCTAAAGAAATATTTTTCTAGAATTTTCCCCTTCTTTTGGATACTTTCCACTACTTTTCATTTACATGACTTATAATTTTGACCTGTTATTTCCTTTGATTGATTGCTTTTTCCTTGCAAAGACATTATATACAAGAACAATACACTAATTACACATAAAATTGAAAACCCGTGAAAATTTTGTCACTAGTTGCCTAGAAGCGTGCATCTTAGAAGTGTGTATGCTTTTAGGCTTAAAAGTGTTTTCAGGTCTAGGAATCTTGAATTAGCTTAATTTTACATACTACCAGAATTATATTGAACTATAGCACTTGAGGTAATCGTAGTTAGAATTTGATATGACCCTATGATAGGCTATAATAATATAATTTATGGAGGGAACAAAAGATTTAATACTTTTTAGTTGATTATATTAATTTCATTTTGTTTATTGACTTTAAAAGAAAAAGGAAAGGGATTTATTACTGTTCAATGTTCTGTTAATTGTTATATAGCTCCAAATAGTTTCGGTGTTGATCAACAGATGGCAGCACATTTTTCTCATATCGCTGCATATAAGAAAAGAGTTGCATATATCCCGAATTGTTTATTTGGCATCTAATGTAAAAGGTAAAAGGTTTTATAATATTTAACCATGTATAATTTTCAAGTCATTACATTTTAAAAGTGTTTCTAAATAGTTATATGTATCAATAATTGTTTTAAAAGCTATCTAGCGCGATCGACCTCTGAATGTAAATAGTCTGTTTTGGGAACATTGATAAATGTATTGCGTAATCGGCTTAACGCTGTAGATCACCCATCTTGGTACGCACCTTCCATTGATTTACACGGGAATTGTTTTACTCATTTTATGCTTCTCGGATGTAGAATATTTAAGTTCTGCTTTCACAAAATTTGTCTTAGTGGTTATTTTGACTCTTGTATAGTTTTGGTTTGTGAAGTTTCTCCAATATATATAAGTATAATGTATTATTAATAGTTTGCTATATAAATCACAATATGTTAACGGGAAATTATACTGTTCCTGTATAAATTATTGCATTTCTATAAAGTAGCATGAGTAAAAGAGAACATGACGATAAACTGTGCGAAAACAGAAGTTAAAACTATACTCCTGAAAAGTATAAGACGAGTAAAACAATTCCCATGTTAATCAATGGAAAGTGCACACCAAGATGGCGGGGGTGATCTGCAGCCTTCATCTCTGATTTCTTAAGAATAAAATACCCAAGTTTTGATATGACGTTTTGCTGTAAGGTGAAGCTTATTATCGCTTCTTTGGACGCTTTGATGCTCCTCAAGAGTGATAATAAACAGCTCTAGAGTGGGTGTTTACGTATGCCTCTTGTAGTCTCCACTTGATGTGCGGACATATCTTGACCTGGAGCATTCTAGGCAATCCGACGGGGATTAACTTTACAGCCAAAGAATATATACTTACTAGATGCTCAGAAATCTGTAGAATCGAAAAGACCCCTGAAATAACTAGAGAACTTTGAGTTTGATACTGATAAAGTAAACACCGTATCAAAATGTATATAAAGATCTATAATTATAACCGTCAGAACACTAAAAATTAATTTCACACTCTTATTTTTTTCTTATTTTATTATGGCGCCGATCTTGAATTTTAAGATGAAACTTTCCGCCGCATCTAACATCAAAATTTGCGCCATTCTACTATTTGCTCATAGAGATCCTTCTTATCAATACTGTTTGATAATTTGTAAATTTACTTGAGAACGCTATTATAGTTGATTTGATTCATGAATTCTCATGTGTGTTTTTCTTAAATTAAGTAATTTACTTTGACTTGTTTTCATTGTTGTCTAATTGGGTACCTTAAATGTAATAGAGGTAGTTGAATGTAACCTTGAGTCTTTACTTAAAGATATTTGCACTATAATGAGTATAAGATATGATTGATACATATACATTAAATATTTAATATTACACTCAATGTTCTTTTAGATTCTTAATAATAATGTCAAGTGGAAATACCAGAGGAAGTTTTTTTGGAAAGTAAAGATATTACTTTTAGAACTGATGATGGTTGATGTAATTTTTACTTTAACGTAGTTAAATTGAATTAAACATTATCACTTATAATTCAGTTATAAATTTTTCTTAATTTTCCTAAGATAAGATAATAAGAAATTGGTAATGAGATCTAAAAAGTTTTTTTTTAAATAAAATTCGACGTTGTTCATATAACGGGCATTGGAAAAAAAGTGATTTGTGGTTTCATTTGTTTGTTCTTGATTACAGTCATATTGAGATGAATTAATTAATTTCATTTTATGCAAATGTTGTTTTGTGGTCACATGATTTGATCTTAATCTTGTTATTAAAACTATTGTCTGTCTGGGTAAATTAGTAGAGAAAAACCACGGAGTATTAAATTGTAGATCTGTATGAGCTCTATTTATTTTATTTGATAATTGTGGTGTGTTTTGTATCCATTCCATGGATTTGTTTTTATTTTTTCCACTAATTTTATATATTAAGTCCTCCCAATGCACTCTTACATCATGTATGTCAATATTATTCACGGCTTTTCTTGCATATTTATCAACTATGGCATTTTGTGTACAAACTGAGTGACCTCGTATCCAGGTAATATGTATTGATTATGTAAGGAGATTATTTAAATAATTTTTGTTCATCTCCGTTAAGTGCTAAGATTGATACTTACGAGTCTGAAAGTATTAGAATTTTAGTTGTTTCCATTTGCGTACAATATATTCCATAAATTTCTGCATTGAAGATAGAAAAATTGTTTGGTAAACGTTTGCTTACATAATGTCTAATTTTTGGATCACATATCGCCACACCCGGTCCTGTATTTTGTTTCGATGCATTAGTATAAATGTAGTATAAATATTTCCAATTATCGTAATAGAAACTCATGTGTTTATATTTTTTTTATTGAAGTGTCAATGCGTGGGTGTGAAGTGAATTTAAGAGAAAAAAGAGGGAGATGCCGAGTAGTGATTTTTCTTCTATTTCATTACTGTAATCCATGTAGGTGTTATACCAGTAATTTCTATGATTGTTTGTATTGATATTTCGTCTATGGAAGTGCTCTAGTATTTCTTGGGTGTATTTATGTGAGTTATGATCAAGTATTAATTCATCTTTTAGTATATTCTTTATGAGAATGTATTCTTTACGAATTGTAATGGGTAAAATTCCTGATTCAGAGTACGTAAAAAGATTAGGGGTACTATTCATTCATCCCAAACATTTCCGTAATAGTTTTCTTTGCATTATTTCCAGTTTTTCTAGTTGTAAATCTGTTAAATTATCACAAGCTGGAGACATATAGTCTAATGAACTTTGAAATAGTTTTATATAGAAGAAGCATGATTTTAGGTGAACTTCCCCATTTATTAGTGGATATCGCTATGAATATCTGCTTTTTTCTGAATATTCGAAAGTTGTACATTCCAATTTAGTTTATTCGTAAACCAGACTCCTAAATATTTTATCTGATTAGTGATGAGTAGATTAGTTAATCTATTGCATTTAAAATTTAATTTGTTATTACTTTTTGTAAAAATAATAACATATACTGTACCTCATAATAGATAGACTTGTCACGCTTCCCCATTTCTGGCTGGGCTAAAACTAATGGATTTTTGTTCAGAGCACGTGATTTTGAAACCATCCGCTAGGTAGCTCTGCCATAGACCTCATATTAGAATATGACGTCTATAGCAGACCTACCTAGCTAGACCTACCTAGTTGTTTTTAGCTATTTCGCATTTATCATTCCACCAGTGTAGAATTGGGTATCTTGTTTTAAAGAGAATTTAGGTTTAGGTTGAGATGTCAGAGTAAGTGCTAAATTAATATTTTCAAATAAATTATCATAAGTCATCCCTTCAGAGTTACTATTTGTAAGAATAGATTAAGAAGAGATTGAAATTGAATCCAATCTGTTTTACTTTCTTTCCATCTTCTTAATGTTAATATTTTGTTTTTGTCAGATAACGGTTCCAAGTCATTAATGAAACAAGGGATATGATCGCTTGTAAATAGATCAGATGCTATGTACCAAAAAATGTTATTAGCTAATTGAGGGTGAGTTAATGTCCAATCCAGTACAGATGGGTTGTTCCCGTTTTGGGGATAGTGAGTTTTTGTTCCTGAATTAATAAAGCATAAGTTATTATTATCAGCCCATTCTTCAATTATTTTCCCTAAATTATCTGAGTAATTGTCTCCAAGTATTTTCAAATGAGCATTATAGTCTCCCGTATATAAAGCGGGAAAAGGAATTTGAGGACTTAAATTTTCCAAATCTGCTACTCTTATTGTTTTTGATAGTGGAGTTGATGGAATGTAAATATTGATGAGATATATTACTTTTTTGCGAATTTCGTACGAATCGCTGTGATTTCTACGGTTTTTTCTATTAAATTAATATTTTTATCCAGATTTATCTTCAAAAAGGTATTGTTTTATATATATAAATACCAGACTTAATTGAATTGAGAATATTTAAATTGTAAACTAGATTATATCCTCGTAATCTATGACGATCAGATAATTTTAAATGTAGTTCTGTGAAGTATAAAAAATTAGGTTTGACTTCTGCTATCAAATTCAATAAGTGAGGTAATTTAGTATTGAAATTTTGAAAATTCCATTGTATTATACTCCCATGGCAGCTGATAATTTTGATGATAAAAAATTCCCTTACCTTTCTTTCTATGTATTAAGTTTGTTGTCTAGTTCTTCAATATCATCTACTAAATCTAAGCCTTGTTGTGTTAACTCTTGACTTTTGAGTAGTGTATTCTTTAGATCAGTTAGTGAAGAATTGGCACATACCATATTATGTAATTGAGCGTTATTATTGAATAATCTGATTAGAAGCGTTTATTTATGTAAAATGTTGTTACGAATTTTTATGATAATATCCGGATCCTTAGGTAATAATTGTTTGTAATGTTGATTAATTTGTTCCTTTTCTACTATCTCTTTTTGGTTTATGAAAGTCGTTGTGAAATTTCAGAGGTTGATGGATGATTCAAAGTGGAAAGGGTACTGTTTTCTGTTATATTGATGTTTATTCACACTCTATCAATGTCAGCCATTTTCCTCTTCCTTTTCCTCCTCAGAAAAGAGAACCACCATGTAGTTTATTAACATTGTTGAGTCAATCGAAATATCACACAATAGCTGTGTTCTCCATATTCGAACATATTTTTAAAAAATTAGTCCAGTAATAATTATCTTTCTCATATACCGATATTCTATTGATATTTCAATATAAGCTTCATAATAAATTCCAAAGTTATTCTAGAACGAAATTCTAATGTCAAATTAATTTAACGAACTTTTTCAATCAATTCTAGTTCTCGATAACTAGTGCTCAAATCAACTTTTGGCTTAAAATGGAGTGGATATTCTGTCATAATAAATTGATGAGTTCTTACTTACATTTTCACCTTTAACACTTTCATCACATTGTTCTTGTGGGCTGTGCCGCAGATAATCTTGTAAGTGTTTGAACATAGTTAATATTAATGCATTTTTTGTAAGATACCGTGCGAGAGGATCACTTACTTTGTATGTGAGTTCATTAACACTAGCGAGAGAACTTAACTTAGCAAACGATTTTAATGAAAATTAGTTTTCCTTCATGTTAAAACTCAACAACAGTAATATCAAGGTGGTTTGGCATTTCGTGAAATGCAGAGACTTGCATTTCTGATGTTTAGGCACGGGCAGCGATACCAGGGTATTGGGAGACACGTCCCTTTCAATTTTACCAGCGGCAGGGATCGTCCCTGTCAGTAAAAAGAAAAATTTGCCACATGCTGAATGAAAGGAAGACAAAGAAATTTCTTTTTGTGGTAGAGAAAAGACTTGAAGTAAGCAATTTTCTCTCAATCAAGAACATCATAATATGGAGACATCCTCCACTCAAGTGAAAATTCCAAATCCCGGGACACATGTAGCATTGCTTATATTGGTGCTTAAAACGAGAGAAAATAACACTTTCATTGGCAGAGATGTTGACTGAAATAAGAGTTCCACTGTCAGTTCTTTCGCACTCATTTATATACGAACATTACAACAGATTTCTTTGGCACAGACCTTGTATGAAGGCTAACCAGAATGGTTGGACAATTCAGATAGAAGAAGACGACAAATCAGGAACTGGCTCATGCGCTTATTAATAAAATTGTTTCGCAATTGGAGCGCGATTGTTTGTCCAGCGCCTCCTAGCACTCTACTGTATCAGTCTACAGTCCTATAAATGAATTATTATATTATTTCGGGAAATAGTAAGAGCAAAAAGAAAGCACTTTTGGGTTGGAAAGCAGATTTGAGTTCAGAGTATTCTTGCATCAAACTTTTACACACCCTACTAAAACAGTTATAGAAATACTGACTTCAAATTTAGATTTAGGTGCCTTGATTTGTGAGGACGTTTTTCACCTGGTAAGGCTAAATCCATCTCTGACTGTATTTTTACACTGTATGCAATCGGTCCGTATGACACACTAGGGTTTAACAAAAGCATTTAAGAAAAAAACAAACTTATACCAGCCATGGGATTAGATACCACGATCCTCTTTCAATATGGAGGGACCACATTCGTTCCACATGGTATCTAAAACCAAATGTTAAGTTTCTCTTCACCTGCATTTGTTTTGGTGCTAATGAGTCATACGGGCAGATAACATATTCGTATAAAAATAAAATGAAGGAAGCTTGTAGTCTTATGATATTAAAACAGTTTCATAAATCAACATCTCTGGACCAAAATCTGAAATATTTGCTTGTCCTGTATTTCCCGAGAGATATAGTGATTTCTATGTGGGGCTGTAGACTGACAGAGACAAGGCATCATGCCTTGTTTAGATTACTAACATCTTATCATGGGTAACGTAAACCAAGATAATTTTAGTAATGTACACTGTAGTTACCGTTAACGCGGGCTTCAAATTTAACCAACGTCAACTTACGACTTTTATCTTCTTACGTTAGTTATCTAAACGCAAGATGGCCGTTAAACGCAGCTCACTTGGTGAGTTTCTTTCTTTCTTTATCGATATATATTGCATCCTAGTGGTGCGTATCACCTTTAAAGTATAAAAGGATGATGGCAGAACTAATCTACAAAATGTTACGCTACAATCAGTTCATTTGTGTGCAATATTTTATAATTTGACCTTTAAAGTGTAACCTTAGAGTATGGAAAAAGGGAGATTTCTTACTCTAAGCTTGTAACCTGTTTCTTTACTGACAATGGAAGTACAAGTACGATAACCAAGTTATATTCCGTAGTCTAAACGGAGTTATTTCAACCATGATTTTTACCATCGTAAGAAGCTTAGTAATATTAACAAGACATTAGGGAACGCTGGACAAACCATTGCGCTGCAACTACTGTAGAATTTCATTAATTAACGTATGAGCAAGTTTCTGATTAGTCGTCGTTTTCTATCTGGGCTCTCCAGCTATTCTGGTTGGCTTACGTGCAAGGTCTGTGAGCAAAGAAAAGAAACAGAACTTCTTTTGTAAAATTCGTATACAAATACGTGCAAGAGTACCATCAGTTAATATCCCCCCACCCGATTAAAGTGTGTTATTTGGTAAGAGGGGTTGCCTACCGGTGTCCTTGATCATTAACTGGCCAATATCTTATAAAGAAGCAACTCAAAGAGCCAAAATAAACAATAATCAACATCTACAATACTCTAGACGAACATATGCTCATGTATAATTTCAAAACAAATGGAAGTGAACCTAACTTACAAGGAAGATATAAGAATTGAACCTGTTTCTACATCGATCACATCATCATCTGGTGAAACAGAAAACAACAAACAGAGTAAAGAAGATGAAAAGGAAAATAATGACCATTTGATACCAGAAGAGAAGTGTCTCATATAACCCTTAATTACTGCAAAGTCTATTTCTGGTCACAATGAACAAGACGTTGTTAATAATATTGAGTTGAACAGAAACGGTACAACACCTAACGAAAATCCAAATACAACCAAAGTTACTATTAGTCCAGCGGACAGTCAAAGGCACAGGTTCTTAACACACAAAATTAAACGTACCGGTATTAAATTATATGAAAATTACTATGATAATTCCATGCATGATATCAATCTTAATGAGGCTATTGATACACCTAATTTAACAAAGAACTTGAACCTGATATCCACAATTCGGGAATATTCATCAAAAGAACCACCGATTTTCAACCCGACACAAAGCAATACCATAATCGAAAATCAAGGTTTAGACAACCCTACCAAACGAAATGATCATACTCTGAGCATCGATTCCAGTGATTTAATTTTTAAATCAAATAGCCACAATACAAGTAAAGAATCCCAAGCAATTGCAGATGAAAGCAACAAACAACTTAAACGGAACCAAGACAGTGCAATACAAATGGAACCAGCGACTGATAAAGGAAGAATAGATTCAAATGCAGATAAAATTAAACGACAGTCTTTTACACGAATAAATCAATCTTTCTCACAAATGTTCTATAACCTACGTAACGCCCCCAGATTTGCTAGCGTTTCCATTCTTTATGCAGAATTTCACAACAACTAGAAGAAACTATACAGACTAAAAAGTAGACCTCAATTTTAAGCAGAATATAAGGAATTTACAAATTAAATCTAAAAGTCAGTAAATGTGACAACCTAACCTAATCATCTTATATCCAACTACGTGAAGTGTTCTCGTGTTTGTTCTATTATTTACTTGTTGTTATTTATCCTGTTTTCAGTTTCTTGTTTGAGTTATGACTATAAATCAATTCAGATAATAATTTTACAATGACCGAAGTAAAAGGGCTAAACTTTCCCTGCAGTCAATTACTGAACTGAGCAGTCTAAGGACTTATACTATGCAAGGATGGTCAACAATCAACAAGACAGAACAGAACAGAATATTATTTATCTGTTATCTATGGAACAGTATACTATGCAAGTTCAACATCTTGTTTTTCCGCTGGACCAAAGATGCCGCGCATGTTAGAGAGCTAATGTACTCTTGGAGTTTACAGTTTAAGTCTATGTTAAGGTTATGGCGTTAAGGAATGAAGGAAATAATAACGCAAGTGTGTAAGGTAAAATTAGTTTAGCTTTATTGGCAAGTATATTCCGAGTGTTAATATAAGTCATTACCCCAAGCTGTTCAGTCGTAAACGAATGCGAAATTGTGTTATTTTTAGAGTGACTTGAAAACTGACATGATAGTTGTTTATTTTAGAAGCAATTCAAGAGTGTACGCACTTGGTTATGTAATTCAGTCTGACAATTTACGTTGAAGACATTCTACGTGGGTTTGTTATGAAATTGGTTGGGGCACGACAGCATTATGAATATGGTGGTAAAAAACTGTTGATCAGTGAAAATTGCATTTAGTGTTGTATGCATAGTATAGAGAGTTTTTACGTCCAAAGATTCATCATTATTACTAATTTTCCGATATCCGTAGCAATGTATGATTCAACCTTTGTGCGATGTCTTTTGTACTCCATTCTTTTCTAAACATTTACACGTATTTTCTCAATTTTCACAGTAATCCGCGGGTGTTGTCAATTACATCTGTTGATTACGCCCTTGTACTTGCTTGACCTTCGGCGATACACTATTTTTTTTTTAAGGGAAGTATTAGGGTTACCATACATATGTATTGTGTACGGACAGTTCGTATTTTAGAAGCTCTCCCCTTGTCCGTACAGTACTTCCTAAAAATTAAATAAATGTACGTACTTTTCACCTAATCAGTTATTGAATGTTAATTGTCCGTGTTTTAAACCCATATATTTCCACAAATGCAAATCGCACCTTTTATAAAGACTTTTGATTGGCACACAAATAGAAATTGTTCTTACAGCATTAAACTGTGGTTTCGCCACGCCTAGTATTTGTTATTGCGTAGTAATGTTTTAAAAATATAAATTTAAACAATTAGTATTAAGTATGTATTTCATTGTGGTGTCGCAACCTCTCAAGTAATTGTTCGGAGTTTCATTCTATTTAAGTAAATGACCTTTAAGATAATTTGTACGTATTTAGTTTCATCGAAGTCCGAAAGGTTATTTTGGGTTAGTGTAAGGAACTGCCTAAACTGAACTGGACTCTAGAAGTCAGCATCCGTGCACAATTTTAACAAAAGCCTCTTCCTACTTAGGAACCATAAATTTGGACACAATGAACACCGTTTAAAGAGTACTTTAGCTTCTCCAGCTGGTGAACCAATTGGGCGGCCGTAATTTTGTCACCAAAATATGAGTAAACAGATAATTTTGTCACAGTGGAAGAGTGGACAGAAAGATGATTTTTTTAACAATATGCAAAGTCATTGGCAATTCAGCAGTTATAAACGATAGGGTTACTTTTTCTGCTCCAAAGTAAATCTAATTTACAGAAAAAAAATATTGTTAGTGAAATGTGTAGGAGTGTTGAAACCCAAATTAGAATAAATTTTGGAGTTATTATCCAGTGTAATAAGTGTGTAAGATGTAGATATTCGTGGGACTATATGATCTTCCGCCATGAGTGAAAATTGGGAGTAACTAATTGTGAACTGAAAAATGCGTATAAAATAATCAAACCTGACTTTTCTAACCCACTTGAGCTTAACTTGTAAACAGTAAAGAAGGGAGAAAGTTAAAAAAAATCCATCTGAGTGTGACGCCGTTAGTATTCCTCCGTGTACCACCATATATTGCTTTGAATCAACTGGAGCGTATATTTTATGAATTAAATATTATAGTGGTTTTACTAACAGGTTTATTATCCCTGTCGGATTGTGTGTTTGGATGATTATTTTTTCAAAACGAGTGGTGTAGAACGTTTAATATTGGTCAGTAGAGCGGTGGGTGTTTGGAGTAGATAAAGTAAACCTTAACCCTATAGATGTGTTTTTAACATAGAACACAAGATAAAATTGAACAACTCGAATACACTTCAAAATTATAATAATTAAAAAGATATGTTTATAATGGTACGTGATGTATTTAACAATCTCTCTGTGCGAAATAATATTAGTGAAATAACATAATTCAAGTTCTATAAGACTTCAAAATAATGTCTAAAATGATCTCCTAGGGGGCGTGTATATTATTTTTGTTTACAGACGGTATACTTAAGGTAGATATTTGATGATAACAATTTTGAATGTTGGATATACGAATGTTTTACTTGTAAGAATAATGGGACGCTTTCGAAATGAAGCCTTTATTTAATTTATTACTCGTAGTTAAAGAATCTGTCCATAATAATATTAGGAAGGTCACGAAAAATTGTATTGGGGGGAAGGGGGAAAGTCAGGGAAATTTAAGGTGACCAACCCGCTGTCCCCCTTCCAAGTCTATTGGACTCGCAAATGTCCCGCTTTTTTCAAGGAGAGTGGAGTGGGAGCTCTGTCCATTCCACTGTGTGAAATTAGTTTGGCTTTCAAGTTTTGTCTTTATGCAGTAGTGCTACAGAATTGTTCAGTGACGGCTTCATTGGTTTGGAATGTGGTGCACACATGATTATGTAATTCAGTCCACCCGCCTGTGATTGTTTCCCTATTGACGTTCGAAATGTACTCGTTTCCTACAGATGTACACACTTTTTAGAGTACAAGAATTGGCAAACGGCTGTTGTGCAGATCGAATATAAACAACTATTGGGTTTGATCAAAACAAAATGGTTGGTACTAATTCCTATCGTTGAAAGAGTTTTCAATTTGTTTTCTGCTTTAGAACCATATTTTCTAAGCCAAAATAAATGGCTAACAGTATTGAGAGCCGTTTTTGTTCCATTGTTTGAACTTTCCTGCTGGATTATGTACAAAATAGAATCAATTTTGATGAAGTTGTTTTAAAAAAGTAAAGAAAAAGTGGAAGTTCGTACTTCTTAGAGGAATCAACGATATAATACAAAATCTTTTTTCTAGTAATTTGTTTCTTCCATGTTCAGATCAAGATGAAACTTCAAATTGATGGGTTGATGAAAGAAAAATCAGTGCTCAATATGGCGTGTGACTTCTATGAAACATGCACTCAGTGCTTAGAAGAATAATCGGTCCACTTAAAAGAGCTTAAAATATTTCACTGGGCGTCCCTGTCTTCAATGTCAGTGTGGTCAAATGTAGAAAAACATTGATTTTGTTGCAGATAAGGTCTTTTTCGACCATGAGTTAGGTAATGAAGTTGGACGAACTTTCGTGTATCACGGAATAGGTAACTTTTGATAAAGTATCTACGTGGAATACCGTACATCCATAGTATTAGTTGATAAGAGTTAAGTTGAACTGTTCACTTATTTCAAAGAAAACTATATAAACCATGACAATAAGTCCAAATTGTCCCGTTTGTTTTGTGTTTGCTAAAACCAATGCCTCTGTTTGACGAAATTTCTGAAATCATTATTAGTTAAAACAAAATAGGCTTTTGAGTTTTTGCTTCACTAAACAAACGGGACAATTTGGACTTATTGTCATGGTTTATATAGTTTTCTTTGAAATAAGTGAACAGTTCAACTTAACTCTTATCAACTAATACCGTACATCCATAGTATTAGTTGATAAGAGTTAAGTTGAACTGTTCACTTATTTCAAAGAAAACTATATAAACCATGACAATAAGTCCAAATTGTCCCGTTTGTTTTGTGTTTGCTAAAACCAATGCCTCTGTTTGACGAAATTTCTGAAATCATTATTAGTTAAAACAAAATAGGCTTTTGAGTTTTTGCTTCACTAAA
>JAGDQP010002921.1:17816-68136 GCA_022664845.1 Lepisma saccharinum
TTTCAGGGTCAATGTTCCTAAATACCATCCCAACATTTGCCTGGTGCGACTGAGCAAAACCCTTGAAACCGCTTAGGTAAAATTCTTTCAACTTCTCTCAGCGGCAATCAAACCCGGATTGATGGATTGTCACGTTTGTAAATAAGCAAAATTCAACCCTCAGGACAAATTTCGTACCTTTACCAAAAGTCCCTCCTTATAATAAATATTTCATTCTCCCACCGGGAATCGAACTCAAATTGCTGGCTTGTCACGTTTGGAGACAAGCAAAATTCAACCTTCAGGACAAATTTCGTACATTTACCAAAAGTCCCTCCTTATAATAAATATTTCAATCTGTCAAGATGAACAAAGTAATTTAAGTTTCCCAGATCAAAGCCTAATACTTCAATGTTCAGTACGATACATTTTTTAGGGTTGATTCCATGGAATCTCTTATAATGTTCTTTTGGCCTACTTGATATGCAATCCAGCACGACTTAAGTGTATTATGTGGTGCAGTGAAGTTGACTTTATATAAATATAAAATCGACATCTTTTGCTGTATGTAGTTTAAAAGTACATTGAGGTGGCCATTAAATGTTTAGGTTTTAGTTTTCGATTTAATACATGGAGTTCGGCCATTCTTTTGCATTCTATATCCTGTTAGTTCTAATATTTCTTATGAGAAAGTATGTATGAAACTAGTCAATAAAAGCAACTAGTTAGGACATTCGTTCTGAAAAATAATGTGTGTCTCAGATAATAATTTAAAAAATGGATCTGTCAGTGTTTCTCCTAAAATTCTCTAATTATGAGGAGTGCAAAATAATAAAATAGTTAAAAAAAAAAATCTTACCATTTGAATATTAAAATATAAATAAGGTGGACTCGAACTGCACACGCACTTGTGTGTAGATGTCAGCTACAAGCATTTCATTATACTACTACATTCCATCTCTGAAAGGTATCCTCTCAACAAAAGATTCGAATAAATAAATTTCAGTAATTTCAGTTACGGAATGACTTTGAATATGCGTTTTGTAGTTCTCTAAAGATATACTTGTACTCCAAAAATTTAATAGTATTATTATTTGTACTAATATGACACGTGATAAATCGTTTAAATATTTTACGTATATGTGCTGAATATTATAATTAAATATATCAACCTTTTAAATACCTCAAAAAATAGTCTCGTGTTGTAACCTATCGTTTCGAGGCTTAAACATCAAATTCGCATGCAACTGTTGCTTGGCTCCATATGATTACTTCATTGATTTTGATAGTCAAATAAAAAGAATGAAAGTCTATAGGAATAGAAAAGAAGTTAACTATGTAACAGACATAATATTCGGATAATCAAAACAGTAATTTGTCATTTTCTTGTTCTACGTTCGAAATTCTTCAATATATAATTAATTTTAATCGTTTAAATACTTCATAAGTTTAGTTCGAAAAAGCTAAAACTAGATTCTAATGTAATCATGAGCGTAAGTAAGTCTTACATGTTATTCAAGACAAAATCGCAAAATTGAATTTTATTTATGATGGGGATAGTCCTGTAGCAATGTAAATAGTAAGTCTGAGTTTCAGATGTCTAATAGTACAATTAAATTAAGATATTATCTGTTTTCAATGAATACATATCCAAAACCTAAATCTGTAAACATATTACAATATATTTGGTTAAATTAAAACTAGGGTCGGGGGTGGCTCAAAGATAGAGCGTCCTCCTCTGGTGCGTGGGGAGTCAGCGGTTTGATCTCAGCTTGTGTCATGTTCATTCTCTGTTAAATAAGTACCATGTGTACGGATTTTGCGTATTTCCGTCTGCTTTCTTTTTCATTCTATCATTATACATTTAGCTTGGGCCAAGGCTGCCTAAAGACCCCTAAAATTAATGTAGTCTTTTTCCTATTTCCTTTCAATCAGTAAACGTTCCAAACATCCAACTATACATGAGCGTTACAATATCTTTTGATAACAAAAAAACTATGGCAAAGGTGCGTCAGCGATATAGCGCCCTCTCAAAAGGCGTAGGGTCGAGGCTTGTTCTTGTGCTATGTCTGGAATAAATATTATCTGTGTGACCTTCTGTTTCCAAATTGACAAATAAAAAAGTGGTTAAGCTGTGGCGTAAGTCGACGGGGTACATTTGCTTGTTTTTTGGAGGGTTGGGAAAGGTATTTCTAATCTTATATAATGTTTGAATAGAGTGTTTCTTATGTCTGGTAATTTAGTCCAGTCGGTAAGCTGGACTTCTAATTGAACAACCCATGTTCAAATCTGACTTCAGGCTTTTATATTTTTCTCCTGCTTCCCGTACCGAAATAATACCATGTTGATTTTACACACACACACACAAAAAAAAAAAAGTGGTGGTCGTCGTGGAACACCAATAAGTGTTGAATCTCAACAACTATTTTTTTTTTTTGCTGCGTAGATATAATTTAAAAATGTGAGTACTTAAGTAAATGGGAAACACTGAAGTATAAACTGTGATATAAAGTCAATCTCTAATTATCTCTTTTTATTATTAGAAGTCTGTACATAGGAAGAGTTTTTATGTAAGTCGCGTTATAAGTTTACTCACATAATTAAACGCAAAACAGGAATCTATTCTTAATGTTTCCTATAGGCTGATGTTATTGCAAATATATAATATTTATTACACTTTTCATAGGGCCCAATGTTTTAAAATAGTGACAAGAAAACTGTAATAGAGTAACAAGTCAGTACTGTTGGGGAACACTTTTAGATCCCCAGTGCGTGCAATGGGACCTGCAAATATGAAAAAAAAATGATCATTTGAATCGTTAGCATGTTTGATGATAAAGTTTGCTTTATTGTATATATCTTTGGTTTGACTCAGCTCTTGACATGCCAAGATCTCTTTCACTCGTGTGAAAATTTTTGTTAGTTAGCGTTTTATCATGGGAAATCCAATTGATTTGTTACTTATTCGTCAAGACATTCAAGGGTACGAAGATCCTCAAACCGTTCTTCAATGCTGGACCCATTTTTATTACTACAAATTAATGGGATTTCAACCAGAAGAGACTGATCCTCAACTGTTATTTCATCATATGCTATATTACTACTGGAACGATGAGAAAATCGTGTTAGAAAGGTGTGTAAGTGCACAAGATATTATCGATCTGGGGTCCTATGGATTTTTTACAACTTTAGAAGGTAAACGGATGCCTTGGGATTATTACGTTCAACTTTTCGAGTATGAACCTAGTAAACTTATACCTGAAGATGCTGTGGAATTCTTTGGACCGGATATGATGGACCATGATTACGTAAATAATGGTGTTGATGAGTCTAGTGTAATGGATGTTGACTTTGACAGTGATAATGACGTTGCCATGGAAATTGATGTGGAACAATGGATCAATGATCATCGTGTCGATATTCGTGTGCAACAGTGGATGAAGGACCATAATATCAACATGCACGCTGTATTAATCATAGTAAATGTGGTTTTCGGCAAATTGTGCGTTCAATACCACATCCTCATTGAGGTTTTCCTTGGTCATTGCATTTCAGCGGCCGTGGATTCAACCCCAACAGCCGGTCATTCTAACAGGTTTTTTCCTCAGTCATTGCATTCGGCAAGTCGTGGGTTCAACCCCCACAGCCGGTCATCCTGACAGGTTTTTCCCTCAGTCACATCAAGCAAATGCTGGGATGACACTTTCAACTTAGGCCTTGGCGGACACCTTCCCACATTTTGTCCCCTTTCCTATCCCTACCTGAGCCTTACATGGCTGAAGGCCATACACAGAAACATTCTGGTTCAGAATCCACTTTAGCATTTATGTGATCTCGATTGCGTCCTGTTTTAAACATAGTCGCAACATGAGATCTCGCCAAGTACATAAACCTGGCTTTTCTTATTTCGTCCTATGCACTTTTTATATTTTATAGGACATTTTTTTTTTAAATTTTTTTTTTAAATTTTTTTTTTTTTGTTAAATCAACAATTTTGTTTCTTTAAATCAACAATTTTGTTTCTTTAAAGTACACACATGCACATACTGCATAATATAGATATATACTATTACAACATCTATCTACATACCTCAGGATTCAGCCAACTCTGGACGATATTTTTGTAGTACGTCTGACTGTATCAAATGTTAACAAGAGACTGTGCTTTGTTTCACCTCCCAGCATCATAGATTCTTCTTCTCCCTCCCTCCTTCTGCTATGTCGCATTTGTATGCAATGGTATTCAAATTTTCTTTTCCATAATCATCTCGTTTAAATACAGTTTTCATCCACCCAATGTTAGTTCAACAAAAAAAAAATCCAATCTTGTATTCAATGTGTGCCTGTTAAGATATACATACATACATATATGTATATATATATATATATATATACACACACATACTCTATCACAAAGCTTGTTAACTCGCCCCCCAGGGGGTCCCTCATGAATTATTAAAATCCCCTGGAATACGCTTAGATTCTACTAAACACCCATATTAGAGTTTAGACAGTTTGGCTTCTTGACGTATGCTTTACAGTATCAGTATAGCAGAGACTGATATAAATGGGAGAGTGTCAACAGAAGTAAAAGACCGATAAGGGAGAAAGTATGGGGATGAAAATTCGCAGAAGAAAATAAATATCTGTATTCATCCGAATCAATCTCCAACACTTTATATTATTGTTGAAAGACAACAGAAAATAGTTTGGCATTGATAACTTAACTACTTATATGACTTATAGTCATATTTTAAAACTACAATTAAACAAAATTTATCAGAATGAAACTAATTGTCACAAGACTACTTCTAGTATGGAACAACATCAACAAAAGCATTAAATTTATATTATCGGCATTCGTGAAAATACAGCTTATAGTCTCGTGTGCAAGTCTCGGTCTCGTCTCAAGGGATAAGTCTCGATCTTGGTCTCGTCTTGATGCATAGTGTCTCGGTCTCGTCTCGATTCCTGGACCTTAGTCTCGGTCTCGGTACCATGCGTACTTTACTGATAGGTAATAATTTTTACATACTTTTCTTTAATTCACAATGGTTCAGCCTGGCCTCAAATCTTGCAACGTTAATTTATCTCATTTTCCGACGTCATACAGTGATGAAATTTACCACAGTAACGTAAGTTGGGTGACAATACAATATTCCATTGTTACTTTCATATATTTCTATATATTTACATATTTTAAAAGCATATTTTATTTTTTAGTAAGAAATCCTTTATCCTAAAACAAATACTAGCCCGCAACAATGTTTTGTTTGACTGGTTGCAACACTTCAGGGTATCAATATAAACTCAAGGAATAGTATCCGAACACCGAAATAACTCCAAAAATAAAATATTTAAAAAGAATAAAAACACCTTTTAAAACAATTTTGTTCTAAAGAGTAAAAAAAAAATGCTTATGCATGACTAACTAGAAAAGCATGGGGCGTGCCAATTGCAGAATTTATAACATTACTGAATATGAGAGAGCGCCCCATGCTTTTCCTTTTAGTCATGCATAAACAAAATTATTTTTTACTTTTTAGTACGAATTGTTTAAGAAAAGTATGTTTTTAAAAGTGTTTATTATTTTTTGAGTTATTTCGGTGTTCGGATACTTTTTCTCACGCTGATAATTTCTCAGCTGATAGCTGATAAAGACATGATACATCTAAATTTAATCCACAAGCATTTGTACATAATTTTTAAACAAAGAGAAACTTACTTGTAAACAGCACAGGAAATGCATTGTTTTCGAAAAATTAAAGATACCCGAAACAATTCAAAATTAAAATTGTGGCTAAGCTTAAATACGTAATTAATTTTGTATTAGTGCTGTTCCATACATAAAAAATGGACATTTTTTTGGTATAATATGGGAGGGGGGGGGGTGATCAAAACGAAACTTTTCCCAGTTGATTGTATGGGTCATGTGGTTTACGAAAAGCTATTATGAACATCTTAGAATGGTAGCTTTCAAATATGGCGGCGATTCAAAATGGCGGCAGTCTGTAACTCTTTAACTGAACATAACTTGGGTTCAGATGATGGGATTGAAACGCACTGTTTTAAAAATTAAATCGCTTTATTTTTGTTTACAAGCAAAATGGTCGAGAAACGGATAGTTATCAGCATTTAAAAAATAGCCACGACCATATGAGAAATCAATGTTTCACACGAAAACGGCTGAATTTTAAGAAATTCAAATTGCTATTTGAAAAAATGTATATATGACAGTCGCCAGATACTGCAAGGCTAAATCAATCAAAATTCGTTGCTGGAGAAGGGGTTAGGGGAGTCAAGCACGTTTCTTCTGTCAATGACCATGCAATTGTTGAGTTGCAGTTCTCCATGTTTCCTCTTTCATATTGTAAATGATCATATAACAACCCAACCAACATCGGTGTTTACTTGTTCGCATAACGAAATTAGAAAATGTTAATATAATATGGATAATGCGGGAGGTTCAAATGCTCCTATGGAACAAGTGCAAGTCTCAGGGACCAAATAAACGGTAAAATTTCTATCAAATTTTTTACATGTGGCATAGAATAAGAAGTGACACTCTGTATCTGGATAGTATGCTGCCATCTCATGGTTAGGATCAGCCTGTTTGCTGAAAAACTGGATAATGTAAAACTGGTACAACCGTCAGATGGTAGCACTAGTACTTTTAGAGCGTCATTAAGTTGTATATCTTTGTAATCACTTTCTCAACTATTTCTCTAGTCTACTATAACTATGGGTATATAATTAACGAAGATCATAAAGATGAAAATAGATCAAAGAGTAAAACAGGGAGACTGGCATGAGAAAGGGTAAAGAACTTGTTGCCATCCGGAAGACGTGAACACAAATAAATATCGGGAGAGTTTAGAGAAGAATCGAAAAAAAAACACGATCAAACTGTAAATGAATAAATCAAGAGGAAAAAAATAAAAGAATTTTGAACACTTTTCATTTTTTTAAAAAAAATGCGACTTTGAACGCCGTGCTATTAGGCCACCCAAATTACATCTTCGTATCGTAAACTCCTGTCTGGTAAACTCTCTCTTTCCGCTCTTTTCCCACGTAACAAATATCAGCAAATAACATTCTTACATAATTTTTCTTAAACATAAATGAATTCTTATAGATTGAATGAGATAAATAGTGGATGGAACAGCATGTCAAAAGATAATGTAGGTAGAAATTAAAACAAAAACAAACAGAAACTGAGAGTGGTGGCTGTCAGCAAGACAAGAGGTGGAAAATGTAGATTACAGTTCTTGGATACATTCCTCATGAACGCACGGCTCCGGGCTGAATTCCGGGAGGGAGTACCACATTCAACGAAGAAGTTCACCTTAACTAAACTAGTAGTCTAGTAGGTCCAGTTTGACATACCTACCCTTCCCTCTTATTAATGTAAAGTGATTTTAAACGTAAATAAAGTAAAAATTAATAGGTCGTTTACTTCACATTGAAAAGTATTAAGCAAGATTTTAATTTTAAACCGTATCAAAACTCAATAGTGAGAGAACTCACAATATTAAAACTGTTATGTTGGGTATAAACACAGCTAAACTCATACGTTCCACATTTGAAAGGTGCATAAAGCACGATGTATTACTAGAAATGTTGTTATTGTTTGTAGGATGTAAATGAAGATGCATACTTTATGTAAAATATATATAACTTCCAATTTATAAACTTGAAAGAAAATGGACTACATTAATGTCTACCGATTTACCAAATTTGGTATATTCCGAACATGTCATGTTTATTTTACTTACAAGGAAACTGTCTCCTTGGGGACCACGGCGACTCAGTTGGAAGAGCGCACACCTCTGGTCCCGGCTCATCCCATGTGGGCTTTGTGGTGGACAAACACCGTGTGCGTGGGTTTTCTCGGGGTGCTCCCGTTTCCTATACCACTTTATTCATGCCACCAATTCATCCCATCATCATCCATATGGCCTGAGTCATAGTTGCCTAAAGGCTTTAAAATAAATTCAAATTCAGAGGAAACTGTCTCTGGTGAGAGATGAAAATTAGCATGAAACTTCCACAATACACTGATGATGTGTTCAAATGAACACTCCTGTAGCACTACGTTTCGGAGTTTCGCGGAATACGAGTTACAGGAGTTCAAAATTTTCCAAATTTTGTTCTGAACGCAGTTACAAAATGATCAACAGAACGTGAGCAACTCAAAGCAATGCTATGAAATGGAACACAGGGTACATTTAGAGTGATTTGAGGGGAAATGCCTATCGGGAGACGCTTGATGGAAAGTTTTCGGTGTAAAAGAACTACTCAGTATGTTCTTTAAGGCCTGTAGTGAATGTCGCGTAATCTTGCAAGGCACCGCAGGTACCTTCGAACTAAGTACCCTAACTAGCATATGCCTTGAGGAAGACACCTAAAAGTATTGTGTTACCAATACTCAGAGGACAGTTACCTCAACGTTTGGACATCAACATTATTTTACATAGTCACGCACAAACAAATAACAGCATATGTAATGATTAAGAATGCATTTAAAGCAAACAGGTAGTTTGCGTGTTCAAGTTGTATAACTTCTTAGTAACTATGTAAACATGTGATTACAGCGCGAGACGATTTTCCGGATAGACTAGTTGGAAAGACCTGACACTCGGAATTCCACGGGCCAACATTTTCCTCTTGACTTTGCTGACCCGTGAATTCCATAGAGTGCTCTTGTCACCCAAAAATGGGAAGAACGAATCTTACGAGGTACAAGTAGTAGCAAGAGTATTAGTAGCTTAGAGTTCGTTCAGTAAACTACATTCAGTATTTATCCGAGTGAACAGACTGACAGCCAAAGTTAGCAGCCTGTACCACGGCCAACGAGTCTAGCCGGTAAGTCAAGCGCTGAAGTTTTGTAACTTCCATTTTCATTATGAGATTAAAACAATGTTTTTGAACACCTCTCGCTTTCATTGGTTTATTCAAGCTACATCCTTAGATCCCAGTATACAGAACTAAAGCTATTACCCGTCAACGGGGGAGAACCTTACAATCTGTCACGTGGAGACGAAGCAAGTCCTTTGGAAAAACAATCTCTGTTTTTACATTCTTTAGTTTAGTTCACAATGGTTCGTGGTGTCCTCAAACCTTGCAACGTTAATTTAACTTATTTCCCGACGTCATATAGTGATAAAAATCTGCACAGCGACATAAGTTGGGTGACAGTTCGATATTCTATTGTTACTTTCATATATTTCTATATATTTATATATTTTAATATTACCCATAAATACTAGCCTGCAACGATGCGGCGTTTGACTGGCTCAGTTAGGATTTGGATAAAAAAAAAACAGAAAAACTTTTTTAAGACATACTTTTCTTAAACAATTTTTACTAAAAAGTAAAAAAATATTTGGTTTATGCATGGCTAAAAAGAAAAGCATGGAGCGCTCTCTCATATTCAATCATTTTATAACTTCTTGAATTAGCACGTCCTATGCTTTTCTTTTTAGTCATGCATAAACCAAATATATTTATTTTTTACTTTTTAGTACGAATTGTTTAAGAAAAGTATATCTTTAAAAAGGTTTTTTAATTATATTTTAGCCTAATTTTCTCTAGCCAGTAAACAGTTTAGGATGTAGGCCAAATTCTATGACAGAGTAGAAAATGCAATTGAATAGGGAAGTTTTCAAGTTCAAGTTCTTGCTTAGACTGTATCACAAAGAAGCCATGTGTGTGGAGAAAAACAGGTGAGGTTGCGTCTTGCCCCGAAGGTTGGACATAGATGTCCACTACCCAAATGCATTGCATTAAATAAGCCTGTTTTAATCGTTTTCAGGTGTAGGTTCACTCATTTCTTTGAACTATGGTTGAGGCCGGAATAGGAGTGGAGGAGGATATGGGAAAGAGTTCGGCCAGGGCCTTCTGTCGAAGGCACCATCCCATTATTAATCTTGTGTGACTAAGGGATAAACCTAATTCAAGATGGCTGCAGCGGAAATCGAACGCAGGACCTACCGAACACGAAGCCGACGCTCTACTAACTGAGTTACGGCTACTCGCTATATGTTTAATATAATATATACTATACGTAAAGAACTATTTTTTCATTTCACACGAAAAGTACAGTGATTTCTGCATTCAATTGGTGTATATTCCATTATCACATAAGGAGAAAAATCTGCAATTTCAAGCAGATGTCAAGGTGGACATTGTAAAAAAAAAATATTTTCTGAAGTGGTGGAAATATATAAATACTTGTTCAAGTATTTCAATTGTACTATAGATAATGTAGAGATGAAGTTTCACATTGTAATTTCACTCTTATTGTCATATATCTTAGTTACAATATATTTGGCACCTTCTCCGAAATGAGTAGACATCTTACAGTCATGTGTTGGGTAAGATGCCTATTTTGATAGGTCTGTTTAAGGGCACATATGTCCGTTGTGTATACATTTAGCTTGATGTACTTCCGTCAGTATGAACACGAAAGTTCAAATTAAATTTGAGCAAAATTTTGCTTTTCTGTTTCTTTTAATTAGTCCACAATGGCTCATAGATCAACATATGTGGCATCTTCCCTCAATTCACTATATGTTATACAGGATCTAATTTCGCTAAGTTGGTCTGCTGAGAAGAAATACATACATATGTTGGATTGTTGTTCCATAAGAATTATTTTGTAAACAAAGATTACTTACTGTTTGAATAAGGCAAAATAGGCTGCGCTGCGTGTAATGGTGAATAGTACGTTGCATACGAGGGAGAGTTGTAAACGCTGTCTGCTGAAGAAACTGCTGAAGGGAATTTGCAGCATCTGATGAGGGAGCTGACGCATTCAGAACAGGGAACAGTTGTCGCTGGCATCCCCGGCACTGGTACCACGGCATCAGAAGGTCGAGGAGATGCTGCAGTGAGTGCTGCCACAGAGAATTCTGCAAAACAAGCACAAATATGTTAGTATAATAGTTTTTTGTTCGTTTAGCATCTAGATTGAGAAAATAACCAATGTCATTTTTCGTTTACAATGTATACTTCATGTTCTTGTTCTCAAAGGTACGTAACCTCTCTCTTCCTCTTTACAGACTATGAAAGTGAAATAACTTAAGTCAGTCCTGAAAGAGAATAGACACGATCGTAAAGCTAGCAATAGCTCAATACCGGGTGAAAGAAATGTCTTAGGTCCAAAGATATAAATTTTAATAACTTTTCATCCTGAAAGTACGAATAGGGTTGCCAGCTATAGTATATTAAATTACTAGGAACCTTAACTGGTAACTAGCAATAAGAAAAATGCATAAAAGAGTGAGTACAAGGATAGCTTCTTCTTTCACAGGAAATGGATGAAATCAAGAACCAGGACTGGTGAGCTATGCGCCCCCACTCCCGCCTTCAAAAAAGAACAACAGAAACGAGAAGAGTGTATGTATACTCAGTGTTGGATTAAGCTATTAGGGGATCCCGGGCTATTGACTCTTTTAGGGGTCCCTGTTACCTGTTCCCTCTGCAGGGCCATCTTCACATCACTGTGAGATCATGAGCAAAGTAATTTACTGGATCTCCTACCTCCACAGCCACCCATGGAAACGGTAAATTAAATCTGATCGTTAGCAAAATTCATTAGTTGTAAAATAAACACGCATTGTTCCGAACTTTTATCTCATATTAGAACAAAGATAAATGATAAGTTCCACCACAAGCAGCTACACAAATCTCAATGCTGTTTGATTTGTCACATTCATCCGAATCCGATTAAATCATTTTTCTTTTAAATATTAGAAAAGTAAGCCCAATAAGAACTTTGTATCTTGACACGTCAATCTAAATGCATCCCAACACAAATTGGCCACTCCTAAGTTTATCACTTTCAGGCACTATTGCACTAAACGGGCATGCGTACCAGCATTGGTGCGGAAACATTTGGATACCGGTACGTGAGCTCGGTGAAAAAAATAAACAATAAATGTATAACTGACCTAACACATTGCCACTGCTTGAACGATGAAATATCTGTTGTCCAACCTAGTGTTGTAAATAAAAAAACGTTCGTTTTTTCCCCAAAAACTTCCATTTTTCTAGAAAAAAGAAATAACCACGGTCTTCGTTTTATCTTCTAAATTTTGGTTATTTTTCAAGGCAGCAATTTGTAAGCAAAAATTACTTTCATATAGGTAATTGTGAAGAAATACAACATAAATTAAACCGTAGATATTGTAAGATTGCAAATATTTTTTTGTATATGTGAGATATTCCGGGTTGCCCAGTTCTCAGTGTTGCCAAATTAAAAAAATCATTTAAAAAAATTCTTCCATACCGTATCTGTCCCAAAATTAGCTTATACATCATTCAACACAATAGAAGAAACTTTTGAATGTCCCTGACCTCAAGTAACCCAGTTGTCAGTGTTGCCAATCTATTAAGATTCAACTTATAGAAATAAATGCCTTTATTAATATAAATATACACGTGTGCATTGATGTACACAAAATTTGACATGCATGTTCATTAGGAACTGGGACATGTCATACAGGGACTCCAGGTGCCGTAGTTTGTCAGTGTTGCCAATCAATTCCAGAAAATAATTTTTTTAATTCATTCCATATCGTTGAACGTATCAGGACCAAATTTTGTATTTACGTACTGGGGCGCGTCATAGAGGTACTTCAAGTTCTACAATTGACACTCTTGCATATCAATTTTAAAAATTAAATTTTTTGCTACTTCTATACAGTTCGACATATCCGCACCAAACGTTGATTATACATTAGGGTTGTCCTTATTTTAACTGTTAGAAACAAAAGTCTGGACACGTGCCCAATTTGTTTCAATATTGAAGAAAGTAATATTCCCAAAATTTGGCTAAATTTAGACGAAATTTAGAGGTCGCTACCAACGTTTCCTTTATTAAGCTTCCTTTATTTTAAGCACGATACAAGATATACCGTAAATAGCATCTACAATTCACAGGTCGTATTTTCCGTTCTACAGTACTACAAGATGAATATAGCAATACTCACACAGTAGGTTGAGTGTTTACTTGTAGCAATGTAGTTCACATCAGAAGCCTTGAGTTAGAGGTCCACTGCTTGAACGAGTCAAGACCCAGCATTGTCGAAAAACGAGTACCGAGCGGCCGTGGCTCAGTGGTAGAGCAGCAGTAGCTTAGCATTCGGGAGGTCGTGGGTTCAATTTCAGCGACCGACCATCCTAACTGTTTTTTCCAGCTTTTTTTTCACAGTCACACCAGGCATTACTTCAGAATTCAGACGTTCGGATCTCCTAGATATGAAATGCCACCAAAATCGCTAAGTTTTCGATATTAATGCGTTTTCGGCTGCCGTCACATTGAATGTCAAAAATCATTATTTTTAGAATCAAACTCACACTCCTCGGAATTCCGATACCAAAAATTTCTGCGAGATTTCCTTAGAGGAGTTTTTAGACTGTCTCCATCTTGGATTTGGAAACTCAAATTTTATCATTTCAGAATTTAACTCAACCTATTGTATACATTATACCTCCCCCTCCCCCGCCCACCAGCCATGAAATCATACAAAAAAATATGGTTAATTTCAAAATTAATCCATTTTGGACTATCACCATTTGGGATTTCGAAACTCAAACGTTTTGACATAACAAACGACCTTAGCACCTTCAAAGTCCGAGATATGAAAATTTTTATCAAAATTGTATGATTTAAAAAAAAAATAATGTCATTTTAACTCACTTCTTTCTTCTTTACTTCAAAGTCAAAATCAATCGGTAATCTCAGATATGAAAATTCACGATAATAAGATGATCTTCATAATAAAATCGTATCAAACTGTCGCCAGCTTGATTTTCTGAATTCAATTTTTTTTCACTTCAGAGTATAACTGAGTCCTTCAGAACCCACGGATAGCAAATTTTACGAATATTTAAAATTTCCAGTCATAAGATCTTAAGAAAATTGGACTCGTGTTGATGTGTGTGTCTCTGGCATACCCACATTGTGTATCATACTGCATCTCACACATACACAATGATCATGAAATATGGAAGATGGTATGACTGGCTAAGTTTTGTAAAGTGTACAGCATTAAATTTGTGGCGACTTCGAAAAGGTTCTACGATATTTAGTAAATTTAGTAACCGTGTTTATTTTTACATTTTAGTTAATTTTTGAAGGCAGTTTGACATTAAATTATATAACAATATCGCTCAATGTTCTAAACAATCTTTATTTATGTATAGGACAACCCATGAAAAACACTACGAGAATTATGTGAACACGGAACTTAAAAGTTATATTTTCGGGAGAAATAAGACGAGTAACAAACTCTATATAATTGTTTCTCGGTGCAGAGACAAAAGCATTTTTTTTAATTTTAAGAAATCGTTCCTTACCGTGTTACAGTCCAAGATGGTCCATATATTTACGAATTAAGTTAATTAGGTGTAGTTAACCTATTTGATGTGAAACTGTTACGAACTCAATATGCTACCAAAACGTAACTAAAATATTCAATTCCTAGGATTTCCTTTGAAACTTCTCCTTATAAAACTTTATCAGAATATCCTTCACTCTCCCTTTTGGATACAGATTTATATAAGCTTTATTTATCTACTTCAAGACCATACGAAATGGAACCTCAAATTTACAGTGAAAAGTGTTTGTGAAACAATAAAAAAAGTACTTTATTTGTGTTTCGTATATGAACTAGGAATACAACGCAAAAGAACTAGAAACATAATTAATTAATCAATTAATTAATCTGATGATTAATTACAACGGAATGAAATAAATAATTCTGTACTTCATATAAAATGCTAGAAATACTGTTATAAGTATCGTTTGATCATGTAGGTGAATTGCAACACACATTGTAATTCACTCATCACAAGATGGCCAACAACCGAGTTGCCGTAGCTCAGTGGTAAAGCGTTCGTGCTACTTCGGGTTTACTCGGAGAAAGCTCAAAACGACCACGATATAGCAGGTTGGAGTCAACAACATAATTATGGAATGTCGCAGGCTAGCGCCGCGTAACACGAAAAATAAATTTAACAATTTATTTTTTATTCGTCTCAAAACTATGCTAAAATGGAGCACTAATTGAATGAATGTGATCAATCACTCGCGCATAATGTGACTCTTTTGAGGAATAAAAAAAAGTGCCAGAATTTGATTGTTTCTTATAGACCATCACGAAAGTTGTTGCATTTTGGAATGACCCAATAGATTCTTTTTTTTACCTTACTTCATTTCAACTTACAAAATTTTAATTTCATCAATATAAAAATATCGACCTGCGTAACTCCAGACGAAATGGACCTTCAATAATTTGGTTGTTGAATTTTAATGAGCAGAAAATTGTTATCTGAATTTGCTTTCTATTAACTACCAGAATAATTCGTCTTGGTTCCCCTACTCTTCTATTTTGCAACCAATAAAAGTTCTCCACAATAAAGAATGTACATACTTCCGACGTTTCTATGCCATTTATGGTGATGAAACCTTAATGTTCCTAATTACAAACACAAACATTAGAACATTTGGTATTCTTTCTCGTACATGCTGTATATTGAATACTTTTTGTGTAAAATAATCTCAAGAGATCTCAGTACATACGGTGCTTTGTGTGTGTGTGTGAGTTTTTATATTTTTAAAGATATTGGACAAATTACAAGCAACAATAAAAAATTTTCAAGCGGTCCCAGTAATACTTGTGTATCAAATGAACTAGCTGAGATTTTGACATTGTTTATTTTAGCTGAGAAATTAGAATATCCGTAATGGATGACGTCATATGCCTACGCAATTACGGATATTCTATTTTTTCAGCTAAAATAAACAATGTCAAAATCTCAGCTAGTTCATTTGATACACATTCACAAGTATTACTGGGACCGCTTTCCAAAATTTCATTATTACTGGCCTCATTTGAATATCTTTAAACATACACACACTCTCTCACATACACACACACGCGCACCGTAAGTACAGAGTTCTCTTAGTGATATTGGTTCTATACAAAGAAAGGTCAACTTCCATAGTACTAGTACAGAATTTTGGTAAATCATGATCTGATTCTTCTATTTTAATGTTTCTATATTAAAACCTTGTTTTGTCTCGTAATGTTTCGATACAACTTATATTATCATTGTATTGTTGTTTTATTTCCCAAACAGTATAGTCTTTTATTCTTTACTCTTGTCTTCTAAATTCTATCCAGATGTCTAAATATTTGGATCCGGTGATATGGCGTCGTAGTGTTCATACGTCTCCATTCTACTTTTTTTTATACATTTACAAAGTTTTTCGGATATTTTACAGTGATAAATTTCAATAGTTAGTGAGTGCTTTTAAACGTTTCATGTAGGAAGAAATGAGCAAACATTTAAGATTACAGTATTTCTAATATAGAACTATTCAAATAACTTTCTACTGGCGCAAAGGAACACAAATGTATATGATAATAAGCTTCAGTAGCCAATAAAAATACAGAATAGAATACAATAGATGTCTAGATATTACATCGAAGACCATTTTAACTTCCAATCTTCGTAACACGTGTAATGTAATTCTCGTAAATACATTCATTTTTAAACATACATTTTCACATAAACTACCTGTCTTCTTAGTGAATATTTATATTCCTGTCCGAAACCATTCCAAAGGTTCTCATGTTGTATTTGATGCAATCAAAACTTCAAATACATGATCTAACAATATCATGAACACAAGAGAAACGATACTCAGTCTACATGATTTCTAAGTAATCCTTTCAAACAAATATAATCTTGATCGTTCATCCTAAATGAATATCTACGTAGCAAATACTTTATAAATAATTATCGCAAAGAAACTTGAAAAAAAGCATTAGTATTTATGTAACGTGTTACTCCAATTTAACTTTAACAGTTTTAAATAAAGTGTTAAATTTGTTCTTCTGGCATTATTTCCAGCCAAATTCAGTTTTCATTTTAAATCTGAGAAAAGGAACAAAAAATTATAACATGTATTTATGCATCCAACTTAAAGCCACGTATTAAGTAGGCCTATCTATATACTCCTTTTTATAGAATGTTGGGAAAATTGTGTAGGCCCGGAAGACAATATAATAATAGTAAGCCAATATAAGAAAATAATGTGAACAATTGAGATAACGCATGTGAATCTACTTGGAACACGAGTATTAGCAATCATTATTATATTATGTGACTTTGAAAGCTTACACATATTTTTTTAATTTATATTTTTTGTTAATGGGAGTTTATGTGAAAATGGGAGTGTTTTATCATGCACAATTAACAAGTAAGGTGGAGCACAGTCAGAGGACTATGCACATGTCCTATCGTCAGGTTTCATCATCGAGCGGTGTCCAATTTTGATGATCTATGTGTCGTTGGAGAAGTTTTGCCAAAAGCTTTGGAGCAACACCTGAACCACCTTCGTAGCCCTAGTAGTTCTTGAGTCGAAAGTTGTCGACAGACAAACGTACGGACATAACGGTCATATAAGTCTTTCCAGTTAACTGCTGATACCTAAAAATTAAAGAGAGGTGATGAATATCTTATGTATGAAATGTATAATAATTATTTAAAGTTCACAAATATAGAGAATATGTTAGAATTAATTAGGAATATTTATCCTTGGATCACATTTACTCCATGTTTACATTTCGATTCTAAACACGAATAATACTTTATTTATTTGGTATGATATTGACTTTCGAAATTTGCATTAAAGGCAAATCGACTATTTTAAAAATAATAATGAAAGAATAACTACTTTTCATCAGGGAAGCACATATGGTGAACATCAAACACTAATTGAGTTTCTGGTATTCTTTACGTAAGGACATTGCTATTAATATCAGAAGCTGGTTCATGTAAAGAGAACATGTCAACATTCTTCCATGGAGTAATAATCAACTCCAAAAGGAGTCGTCATTCTCCAACAGTTTTCAGCTGAGTCCATCACGAAAAGAGATCAAGAAGAAACAGCAAGATCAAAGGGAATAGGTGTCCTGTCGAGAAAGCGTGTGGAACACATGAGTTGTAAGATCGAAGTTTTTGGTAGTTTGTTTACAGAACTGTGTAACAGCTTTAACATGTACCACGCCGTGACAATGTAAGCGCCATGTCTTTTGCCACTCTTCGCCGCAAACCCAAATCAAGAAAACCATCAATGCTATATAGGCAAAACCAACCCGTCCAAGCTCTTTCTAGTATAACGTTATTATAAGCAACTTTTGGTTCAGCTAAACATACAGTCCGGTGTAATAAATCTGATCACAAGACTAGCAGCCAGAAGGGAAAGAGAGAGAGAGAGAAGGAGAAGAAATACACAACAATATTTCAGCCGGGTTTCTTTAAACAGAAGTCACACTCAATATTTATTATTCCTCGTCTGGGACAGCAGCCGTGGAGTTTCAAGAAGCAGATTCTTCATGAAAACGATGTTAAATTGTATCCTTTGCGCCTCATCAAGACTGCCTATTTTAGAGTCTCGTTTACACTTGGATCACTCCACTCCTTGATTGCACTGTTCAGCTTCTTCTTGTAAGCACATGTCTTCTTATCGTTATTCATCTGTTGACATGTACGCTACCACAGCACAAGGAAAAGAAGGGAAAAAGAGTTTATAGTTGATAATTTCATGATTTACACTGCTGCCTCTTCCGCTCCAGAAGTATATTAGTTTCTTTATTGTATACGACGATGATGATTCACGAGTCGAGAGCGGATTTGCCTATTTTTTTTTTTTTTTTCACTTCGATTGAAACTGTTGCTTTTTATGTTTTAAACATTTTCAGGTCAATAGGGAGCGAATCTAAGTGATTTTGTAGTGCCTGTAAATGCCTATTTTGGAGGTTAGTGCCTATTTCTGGTTTTCATGACCACAAATGTCTTTATGCTATTTATGTGTTCCCTGTAGGTGAGTGGTAACGCTCGTTGCCTTATAAGGGTTCCCGGGTTCGATACCTCGTGGGAACACAAGTGGTTCGGAGCCTACGTTAAACAGTATGTCCCGTCCTTAGGACGTCACCTTCACTACAGAATCCTTGCACTATTAAAAAAAAAGATCTAAGTATTTTTAGACCTTGAATTAACTGCGCATACTATTACATCTCACAAAAAAAAAACGACAAAATTGACTTCATCCATACATTTTTGCGAACATTCTAGTCCAGATTGGCATATTACACGACCCCATTCCTATTTAATAAATCGAATAAGATTTAACACGGCAGCCATGAGGAACGTGCCCTCTAACTGACAGCGAATTTCTCCCAATTATCCATTTTATGTGTATTATTTTCTCATTAATTACATATAAATGTGTGTTTTCAGACTTAGATCACACTACAAGTGCTTTTTCTGATGAATCAGACTTTTGACCACTAGAACCACATTCATGGATGCAAGTGCTTTTAATTGTTTTCTGCACATATTTTTTGATATTTCCTACTCTAACAAGTTTGGTCAAAATATCGCTCAGAACCATCGAGATAGGTTTATTTGTTAGTTATATCAGACAAGCCACATGTGGAAGGGAATGCATATTTCCTGCACAACAATTGTAAAATCTAATCAAAAGGCATTCATTACAAGTTGTTTAAAAAAGTCTCTTCGGTTAAATTAATCCCCGAAATCAAATAATCTTTTCCCAGATTTCTTTCCTGCCTCTGATTTTGCTGACAAATACGGTTTAGGGGAGAGTGGGGTAATTACACGCACTGAACTTTGATTTCGCGTAAGTGATTGATTATTATGCGGACTATTCCTTCACTAATCACGTGATGCACCATCTCTCCGCCGGCCTCCTACCCTATGTGAAGCATGTGGAGGTCGTTACTATTCTGTCCAGAAGATAATAAAGTCATCAGAAGAATGTTTTTTGTTTTGTTTTGTTTTTTCAGAAGCATGGTGAGACTTTCTACAATGTGGCAATGCTACAGTAGATGGAAAAAAATGTGGATCTCCGAGGGCAACTATGTATAGGAGATTTAACAAGTGTTTCAGGTACAAGAACATCTTATATTATAATTGCCAATAAGAGAAAAATATTTCTGAACGACCCTTACACACATAATCAGATTCTTATAGCATTGTCCAACATTAATTTCAGGGATTGAAACGAAAGATTTGTTTTTAATAAAATCTTATATCACTGGCTATAATGTTCAGATTCTGAAACAAAAATAATTAATATCGATATGTGTTACAAATCTTGCTTTGTTTGTGTTTCTAGACGCTTTCACCTATGCAACTGGGACTATTAACAGCGTGCATCGATGTAGAACCCATATGAGATGCAATTGGGCGATAAAGGTTGTCACTTTGTTAAAATCCAAAGAACCATGTTATCGTTTCATGGATGATGGTAGTGACAAGAGATAACAGTGGGATGTTGTGGAATTTCCACAACGTCAACAGACTCTGTGTATTGTAATATTGTTGACGATTTGGTGTTCACTTCAAATTTTATGTTTATAGTCTTATCTCAATGCTGTATCAATGTTCTAACACCATATATATATACCCGTTCCGTATTGCCTCAAAGTAATCACCCACCGAAAATTCAGCTCGGGACAATCCTCTACCAAAAGTGACACACCTCATAACCATAATGCTTACACAATGTAAGCAAGGGGTGAGAATGTGTAGTAAAGTGTAATTCATGGACTGAGTCTAAATGTGAAAGCAAGCGCCCTCTTACAACAAAGAAAGAAAAATTAACAGCTTTTATATAGAACTAAGATAACATTAAATAATGTTAAAATATTATATTGCTTTCTAGGATGTGATTCTTAAGTTGCAAGAAGAAAAAAATAGTGCAAAGTGGAAGAACGCTTCTCGTGGAAGACAAACAATATTTAGATCAACTTGTTGAATTTTAGTTGATTTTCCATGCACTGACCTCCATCTCTGGAGTTGCTGGAACCAATCTTCTGCCTTCATTGTGAAGAAACGTTACTTTTATCAGAGTTTTCTGTGTTTTCCGTTTTAAAAAACAAAACACAACAACCTAGTTCTAATAACTCATTCGCTGTTCGCAAAAGAAAGTGTGACAATTAATTTTAATGGTTTATTAGAGGAACGTTACACTGGTTTTTATTGACTACATCCAACTTCGAGAGATGTTACTCTTCAGTGGTTATTGTATACTAACTGTAGACTGTATGGGTATGCACGTGTTGTACTGTTGTTATTTTGTAAGAGTTACAAGCTTATGAATACATATGAACATGTATGTTAGGCTCCATTGGTACGGAAAAGTGTAATCTTTTTATGGCACTAAACATTGCGATAATTCTGTTTTATTATGCAGAATTGTTTGCATCATTGTCTTACTGTTGGCAGCAATTGATGCAGTCGTACACCATCAATACTTGGCTGGATGGCTAATATGCATCATGCCTTATTTCAACTGCGCTGACATTTTGCTGCTTGTAATGGCTTTTGTGTACGCCATCGTCCCGTACTGCAAGAAATGCTTTATGTTTATTGTTATTCAGACATAGTTAAACTTTTTCTATTGTCTGTTAATGTTACATGTACATACAGTCTTTATTACGTTGCGAGAAAGAACTCTTTTGTTGTGTCCTTGTTCTGAGAGTAATTTTTAAAAATATATTTTCCTTCATTGACAGCTAGGGATGTGCCGGGAGAATTTCTTACTGACGAGACAGGAAGAGTAAATATCCCAAAATAGAGAAATCTTTAAGATCAGAAATTGTTGAGAATTCCCCACCAGTGAGCTTTCACGACAGTTTTTCAAAATTATTTCTTTATGGACTGGCGTTATCTTGGGTTCACCTTTTAAAGTCATCTTGGGTTCACCTCTACTTCATTGTCCTTCAAAATCGCCAGCAGAAAACTTTACGGAAAATCGAGTGATATTTTTAAATTAAGATATTTTGCGTCGCAGCTAATTTACATCTCAGAATTCGAAACCTCTTGCATCAGAATAAAACTCAGTAACTTTTTTGGAAACCCTCACTCATTCATTCACCCTATGGCTTACGGAACTCGCAAGTTCATCGCCGCAGAAACAAACTCAGTAACCTTTGGAAACACTATATATAAAATTTCACAAAAATAGGATGATATTTTAAAATTAGGTTTCCATTGCCACCATCTTAGACTCAGCGTCCCTAGAAATCCCTCAGCACAACATTTCACGTAAAGAGGAAGGACCTTTGCCTCTGAAGATTTTTTTTAAAGGTAAAGCATCCCCTGTGCGATGGGGATGTGGAGATAGCACTTTTCGACCTATGGCACGTAGTGAGGCGAGGTGGGTGGTCAAGTCCCACGCTCCACCGCCTTTACCTCCCAAGGTGCCCAGGAATACCAAGGACACTCTATGGTATTCAATTTGATAGGAGGCTGAGTGCACCTCAGAGCGCCAGGCATGGGAACACTGAAGAAAAGTTTCCACTTGTACCGGCCCTCTCGATTTGTAGTAAGACGCGCTACCGCCTGAGCTACGGCGACTCCCTCAAGGAAATGAAAATACTAAAGTAAAACGCTACGTTTAGCTAAATCACCTGGCACAGATATCAAAACCGGAAGAATGTAAGAAAGAGTTCTGACAAATCTACAAACTGAACTACCCAAAGAAGAATAAAACCACACATTTCAATCAACACTAGACAAAAGGGATTACTGCACACAACGAGCATCGTCTGGATTTCCCCTTCTGTTTATATGACCCGCATATTTATTGTGCCCGATGTGCTGCATATTATTCCAGGATGATATACGAGGGGGGATAAAAAGTAATGCTTCCCTCATTATATATTTTTTTTCTATTACAGCTACTGACTTATCTATGCATGATATTATAGACATAACCTTACTCTACTAATGTACGGGTTTTTGTTCAGATTGAGTAATTAGAACCATGGATCTGAAGCTAAAAGAAAGAGTCGTCATCGAATTTTTGGCGAAAGAAGGTTGTCCACCTAAGGAAATCCATAATCGCTTGAAAAATGTTTATGGGGATGCGGTAATGGACATTAGCAATGTGCGGCGTTGGGTGAAGAAGTTTAGCAATGGAGAAACAGAAATCGCAGATAAACCAAGAAGCGGCCGGCCGACAACATCGATCACAGATGCAAATCGAGAACGTGCTGAGGAATTGATTCGAAGAGACAGGCGCATTACAGTTGAGAGTGTTGCTGATGCATTGAGCATCTCGTCAACACACTTAGGATACTTAAGGAAGCAATACGAAAGAAGAGACCACTGAAAGACATTCATTTCATCAAGCTCCATCACGATAATTCACGCCCACACACGTTATTTTTCACAAATCAGGCGATTCGAGAATGGCTGGTCAGTTGTGCCTCACCCACCCCACAGCCCTGATCTGGCCCCTTCTAACTTTTATCTGTTTTACCCTTTAAAAGAACACTTACGTGTTTGCCAATTCAATGATTTGGATGACGTTAAAACAGCTGTCAAATCATGGGTCAAAAAGCAACCTCCTGAATTTTTCCAAAATGGTTTTGACGCCTGGGTTCAAAGATGGCGTACATGTGTTCAAACTCATGGAGACTATATTGAAGGGTATGTTTCTGTAGAGGACAGTTCACGCTATGATCTGCAATATGTTTCTTGTTCTATGTTCATTAATACATTTTTTTGTGACACAGGAGGCATTACTTTTTGATCCCTTTTCGTACATATAAATGAGGAAATTACTACATGCACCTAATCGGGATATATATATATATATATATATATATAACAAATTTAATGGGCGGTAATAGCACTATGGAACTGAATTTATTTTAAGGCCTTTAGGCAACTGTGGCTCAGGCCGTATGGATGATGATGGGATGAATTGGTGGAATGAAGAAAGTGGGAGGAAACGGGAGCACCCCGAAAAAAGCCACGCACACGGTGTTTGTCCATCACAAAGCCCACATGGCATGAGCAGGGATCGATCCGACGACCCGTAGCACCAGAGGTGAGCGCTCTACCAACTGAGCCACCGTGGTAGACAGGGCTCGAAATGGAAATTTTCACGAAACTGAACGCTTTACCTTCTTTAACATGATATTGTCCTTTTTAGTCTATAATTACCATATTGATGAGACGGAACAGGAAGGTTCCAGACGTTCACGAACCGAAACGACACTCCGGTCTGCTCCGGTCCGTTTCGAACCCTGGTGGTAGAGTATACCTTCAAGAAAATAACTAGTAGCGCTTCCGGTCGAGTATTTTTGCTTATCGGTGGGTCCTGGAATTGTTGGTATTCGTCGGCATTGTGCAACGGGGCTTCGGTTGGGTCATTGTCGTTGCCAACATTATTCCAACGTTCGGACAAATGCACATTGATATTACCATGTAGTTGGCTCTAGGTTGGGCATCAGTGTTCAGGCCAACGTTATAGCCAACGGCCATTTAGTACGTAGGGCGAATCGTACTGGCCAAAGTCCGTCTAACATCAAGCCATACGATCAGATTTTCGTTGGCCCCCCAACAATTGCTACTTGGGAAAGGTTATAAAGTTTTCATGTAGGAACTTCTTAGTTAATGCAGAGTGAACTCTGTACAAGCTATCACGTAGAACACCTTTACACTCGATAAAAGAGTATTGTTTTTCATTTTTTATTCAACATAATTATATGAATTTTATTTTATTTAAGGCTTTTGGCATCTTTAGATCAGGCCAATTTAGTCAGAAGCAGAGTTGAGTTCGGTAAATGATATTTTCATTTCCTTTGTATTTGATTGTTTCCTTGTACAAAAGTTGTTAATACATATTTTTTTTCTCACATACTAAATTTCAATTAAAATGTCAATGTGTTCGTTTTTAACATAGGAGTTATTCAGTCAATGTAGTTAGAGTTTAGAAATAACAAAACTTCAGTATTATGTACACCATGGATCCGTTTCCATTACAGAAATAATGTCATATATAGGTATATTTGTCAATTAAAGATTCTTTATTACTTTAAAATCTGATGTTTTTCTCCCGGTTTCAGAATATTTGTAATCTAAATCCGAAATTGAAAATGAAACAAAATGTCATTGTGAGATCGGAACTCCTGCGTCTCCATTTCAAATGATGCAGGGTTTTTCCTCAGTCACACCAGACAAATGCCGGGATGGCAACTTCAACATAGGCCTTGGCCGACACCTTCCCGAATCCTTTCACTCTCCCCTATTCCGGCCTGAGTCTTAGATGCCTAAAGGGCATTAATAAAAATTCAAATTCAAATTCCATTTCAAATGAGTAAGGAATGGCAGTTTTTTAAGTATATGAATTAGTTTTTCTTCCGAGACTCGCGAGACGATGTCGAGACCAACGTGTCGAGACGATATCGAGACCAACGTGTCGAGACTGCGACTGAAACGAGACTAAAATTTACAATCGAGACCGATACCGAGACCAAGCCTGGAACTTTCAGGTCGATACGAGACCAAGACCAAGACGTCCTCAAAACTTCGAGATAAGAACGAGACTGTTGTCGGTCTCATCTAATCTCGTCTCCATGCCTCCCTACTTTATAGATTTATCAGACCTATAATATCCTCTATTTGCTCCTCTATATCAAAGGTTTTAGTATTAATATTTCAATTAGTAACCGCGTTCCGCGGCACTGTTCCCTAATTTTAAAGGTATATCTTGTATGACCTGTCTCAGTAGCCAAATGCCAAGTTTCGTGTGGATATAGGAGTCACTTGAAAGATATATAACTTTTAATTATTGAAGTTGTTTAGCAACACTGAAAATGGCGGTACCTGCGGCGTATTGAGTACCTTTATGAACCGTCCCAATGCCATGTTTGGTGAAGATACGGACAACAACATGAGAATAGTTTTGAAATATTCAATTTTTAAATTAGGTTAGCAACACTGGTAACTATGGCCTGGGTTGCCTTTATGACAACGGATTTTGAGTAATTTGAAATTTGGAACAGATTGGCAACCCTGATTTCCTTAAATTGAAATGATACAAACGTAGCTCGGGACAACGATTCCACCAGACCCCCCTATACGGGGGTGTTTATCTCTCAAAGTCTCAACAGTATCAACGTCCTCCAACATTAAAATTTTTGCTGTGAGAAATCGATAGAAACCATACAAAACTTCACTTAGACCCTCCCCATTTTGACTTTACATCGCCCCCAAACTGAAAATCCTGACTCGGGACAAGGGGCCAAAAATAGTTTGGATCGGTTTTGTGTTTTGGGCGTGATCAGGTCCCATAGAAATTTTTCTACACTTGTATAATATAGAGAATGAATTAACACAAAGATAACACACTCTCATAAACCACTACATTCGAACATTAAAACATTCAAAATGTCTACTTTAACAACACCCTAATAAGCTTCGCTTTTCATTGAATTGAATTAAATTGATTTAGGCATTTATGGTTCTTTCCAGGGTAGGGTAGGGTAGAGGAAAGGAGTCAGCCAGGGCCCTAATTTGAAAGTACCATCCCGACTTTGTCTGATGTGAGAGACGAAAACCTAGAAAAACCTCAGTCAAAACAGTCGGCCGCTAGTATCGAAGCCAGGATCTCCCGAATCGAAAATCAACGGTCTGCCAACTCTCTACGGGCGCTCCGTAAATGCCTTTTATAATGTCTGGATTGTCAGAGATGTAAAATCTATTCTTGTTACAGTTTAAGCTTGGTTTCCAACCATCGCTCATACAATACGAGCAGAATAAAATGCGAAAATTAGTTAATTATCAGACACGTATCTTGTTAATTATGTTTTATTAATTTAAACAACTTCCAATCTGAAACGTGTTTTAAGATTTTCACAACGTATGTCTGACATTATTTTTACTAATAAAACTCTTACGTACAATGTCCAAACTTTTTTAAGAGTTCAATCCATTTTTATTTTTATTTTATTTTTGTCTATATTTGAAAGGTCCAGAGCTGAAACGGGTCACAGGGTAAATCGGGTCAATTTTGGACCGGGTCTATGCTTGAGACCCAGTCTGACACAATTTTGACCCGGTGACCCGGAGGGCGAAGCAGAAAGTTCATTCTTTCCTTATTATACACTGTTGTGTTTGAACAGTCGTTCTACCTGCGGTGACCGGGAAGCAAAGGTATTACTCCCGAGAGTATAAAAAATACGGCGTCCAAAAGTTCCTAACAGTAGTTTTTAATGTCATATCCCCAGAAAAGTAAAAATGACGCCAGAAGTGTGCAACTACCCCGTCGGAAAGGTCATTATGAAGGAATTTTGTGTTTGAAATATTAAAAAAGGATAAAAGCATTAAAATCTTTTAAAACTCTCAAATATAGTTCCCACACATAACTAACTTCTCAAAGAATATCTTATATAAATAATATGAATTGATTCTAACCACAAGAACAAGACCTGTTCACCGGGTAATTTGGGTCAAAATTCGATCATCGGGTTGCCGAGTCAACTCAGTGAGGTGATTTCGGTCAAGACCGGGTCCCAAGTCATTCGGGTCAAATTTTTTGAACCGGTTCAATGGGGCTAGGTTTCGGACGGAGTCAAGTTTAATACCAGATCTTCGCGTCACCTATATTCTGGTCAGGCCGGGTCACCAAAGTGACCCTGCTTCAGCTCTGGAACGGTCTTCATTGTTATAAGATTGGATATTCACAACAATGAAGCGATTTCAACAATGAATAAAAATACATGAAACAATTGGCACGGATAGAACTCTTGAAATGGTTATGAACTTTTTTCTCTGAAAGTTTGAACACTCTATCTGTAGACTTGAAATTGCAATTTCGTGCAACGATAAAAATACATATGGAGGTGGTGCTGCCATCTAACGTTACTTTAGACTAACCTGAAAAAGAGAGAAAATAATCCGCTTTTAATGCAACAATATCTTTGCAATCTTCTCCAAGTACATAAGCTATCAATTTATTATGTTATTGTATTTGGCAAAGTTTTGGGGTCAAATGTCTGCGAGTGTTTATGATATCTCGTGGCGCTTCTTGGTAGCAAGGAAATAATATTTAGTCTTTATAACAACAGGTTCCATACTGAATGACGTCGCCCAGCCCTTGCCTTTCACCGGTTGGCTTAGATTGTAGCCAGATAAGAGTCCAATCGCGTCGACTAATGTTGCTTTTCGGGAAGATTTTTCTTTTCTAAAAATTGTTCCAAGTCGATAGCACTAGCGACGTGTGCTAAGAAAAACAAACGCAAAACCTGTGCCAGATGAAAATTATCCGGGAACATTGTGTTTCTTCTGTCTTCGAACATCTGTTGGTTACGTTTAGTATAAACGCCCAAAGGAGGGAAAAAAGGGCAGTCATTGCTTTTATCAGTATCGCTTTAAAAAAAAAAGCGGGAAGCCAACAAGAGAGGGGAGAAGAGAACGAAATGAAGATATGAGAGAAGTTTGACACGAGTTATGGACACAGAGATTCATGGATAAAGGAAGCAGAGGTGATGAAAGGAAGCAGGAAAAACAGCAGGTGCAGTGATGACGTATGACCGGAGGGGTTAGGGAAAGTTTACATCAAATTTTGAAGACAAAATTTATGTTTCCATGTTTCATTATATGGTCCTCCTGTTAGTACTTTCAATAATGCTGTGAAACATTCTTTTCATTACGTTATCTAAGCTCCATTATGTACAATATTTATGGACAGATACTGATACAGAACTAAATGTGTCAAATTCAATAACGAAAATTAAGCCATTATTTGATGCAGTGAAATAACAAACATTATAAAAGTTGAAATGGAAGCAACTTCCGATTTTTTTCTGTACATCAAGCCTCTGTAGGTACAGGTACAATATTATATTTTCTTCCGTGTGAGGTGTTCACCATTATGAGACACAGGAAAGTCCAAGCACAACCAAGAGTTGTGGTACTTTTCAGGTAGTTTCGACTTTCAAGAGAGAACATCGACAACAAGATTGGAAGGTGTGTGCTTGGGAAGCAGATCGATTGGGTGGCGCAGTGGTAGCGCATTGGAACGGTAACCCAAAGGTCCCGGGTTCGAACCCTGGTTCAGTCACATATTTTTCACAAACATTTTACTTGAACACTAATCTTCTAAGGACCGGGCCGAACTACGCTCAGGTTGGTATCTGAGACAGAACGCAGGTGCACACACACATACGATGTTACTCGCCACGAAAGCGGCTTCTCAGCAATTCGATTGCTAAGGCTGAGGAAATCCTAGCAAACTTTAGTATTAAAGCTCAAACCCGCGGCCGCGTGCCCCCCACCAAAGACGATCCGAAGTCCTGGTCTATATATAACATCTTGATTACGGAGACTGAATATGAAGTGGATTCAAATCCTTCCCAAAGTGCAGTACGACGAGGCTCATAACTTAAAATAATATCTGGTGGTTTTTCCTTTCAGTTCTAGTACAGCGAATGTAGAGATGGCATCATCAATAGGGGCTATAACCGCTTCCTTCTCTATTCCTTTCCTAAAAGTTAATATATTAATTTTATGCAGTGAATTTCATCAATATCATCCTAGTCGGAATCGAACTGAATTGGCAATCGTAAAGTTTAACTTTCGCGTTCCTTCACACCTTTTAGTCCCAGCGTGGCTGTTAGTTATATGTCTCTAGTTACGTTGCCATTTGAAGCTATGGTTCCGTGTAAGTATTAATGTGTTTATTTTTATAAATGTTATTCATTAATTTCACTTAAGTTTTGTTTTTGACCTACATTGCAGGCTAACAGGACAGATTACGGAAAAGTGCTAACAATTTCGATTACGACCCAACTTCCTTTTCGTCAACAACAAAACACAATGACCTTATGTCCTGGAATCTGCTAGATAGGAAGAAAAGCACTGCTTCTCATTTGGCCAGCGCATGGGTGTGCAAGCTACATGGGTGTTCGAGGAAACAGCAACGGATGACAGAATATGCAATTGCGATTCGATATTTCATCCCTAGTTTTCTCCATTCAGTGTTACCATTAGGCGGTTTGTTCAAGTGAACTGCCTACATTCATAAATATATTAGAAAAAGTTAATTATTAAATATATTACTTTAGACTGTAGAAACCTCCTCAATTGAAAAATGTACAAATCACCTCTGGTTGACTTAAATAACACTGGGCACCAATTTTTTTAACTTTTTTTTTTGTAACATGAAAAATTTTCACAATTTTTTTTTTTACTGATTTTGTGGTGCTGATTTCAAATTTAGCCATAGAAAAATTGGAGCACGCTTTGTGTTACGATGACTTTTACTTTTCGTATATAGAACAAAATTGACTTGTTCGTGTTGTCTTGATTTCGTGTATATTTACATAACACAGGATTATAAATTATAACCATACAGTGATCAAAATCATACAAGAACAAATGAAACTCAAATTTAAGTTATGAAGTAATATTTACTTTAGAACTTGGAAAAAGAGTTGCAATACCTGTATTTTTCGTTTCTGAGATTTGGGTCTTATTTCTGCAGAAATAATCAGTCTCCTCTTCTTTGGTATTTTTGTTTTATAGTTAGAATGTATAGATAACCTCTCTTAGTGCCCACCACTTACATCGCCCAAGTTCTCCGCGAAAACATTCCGATGTAAATGTATTTATATGGGATTATGCAGCTCATATTTTTATTTAACAAAAAAAAGTCTTCGTCAGAACCTCAAAGTGTTTCTTTCTTTTCATTTTCTATATATATATAACATATAAGAAGGATTTTCCATGCTGTAAATATCTTGCCTGAACTTAAGGATGAGAAACATTCAGCACTTTTCTGATTTCTTCGCAACTAAAATGTTCCCTTGGCCTTAGCATCACTTAAATTACCCCTCCTCCTCCTTAGGTTTTTGAATCTTTCACTTTCTTTCCTGCTTTTACAGACTTTTTATCAAGTCTAACTTTATGTGGAAAAAAAAAAAGGCAGGGAAACATTTAAAGGATATCAAAGGGAAATAACACCAGAACAACAATGAGTTTTGTCAATTTGAGGCAACACTGACACAACATTATGAGAGCCTGCTGATAATTTCAAACACTCGCAAGGTATAAAATGAGGTTATACGAGTGTCTTTATATCCATTTTTCAGTTTTGCAATATTGCCATTTGTCAAACAGCAATGCCAAACTCAAGGAGTTCATACATTTTTAATAATAATAATCAGTAAAGTATAAATGAAACTTTTAGAGGTCAAATTTGAATTCAGCATGCGAAAATCATTACGGGAGACATACTTTCACTAATGTTACCGAAACCTCGTTGTCCTGTGTAATGCAAACATCTCGAAAGCGCGGTTCATTGAAAGTTACTATTAATATTTTCTTTACAAAACAACAAAAAAATAAAACAATGCTTCAGGTCCTGGTAGACCTGTGATGGTGACGATTGAAGAGACAAATCTCTAGTTACTAAATGCTGTATGCCATGTTCTAAAAAGTAGGTAGCTGTTCTGACATTGGTGTTATCGTGAGATGCGACATTACACCCGAAATTCCCGTCTTACCTAGTCATTTCCGACAGTGTTCTGAATCGTCTGTGAACCAAATCACTAATCTTAATCAGGTGGCGACATTTTACGACATTATAGCTACGCAGAAGAGAAGAAAAATAACTTTCTTGCCAATACCACCTTTGGGACTCTGAATCGTACAAATGTTTGCAAAGAAAATTTACTATGCTTATGTTCGCTCCAAGGTAGAATATGCTTCTTCTATTGGAATCCATATCAATTGAAACATTGCCAACAATTAGAGAAAATCCAATCAAAATTTCTTAAATTCCTGACCTTTAAAGAAACTCGAATCTATCCTGCTTATGACAGTTACAATGCAGTCATTAAGAACTTCAATATTCAGAGCTTAGAACAAAGGCGCAACATTGCTGATCTGTTATTTCTGCAAAAAATTGTTCAAAATAAGTTAGATTGTATGGATTTAGTTTCGACATTACAGTTTCGTGTCCCATCATCTAAAACTCGCGTTAATAATACTGGTTTCTTCCACTGTAAAAAGGCAAGAACCAATATCTTAATGAGGTCACCAATCTGGAGAATTTGTACTATATATAACCAACTCTGTACAGTTCACAATGATCTGGACGTATGCTATATGTCACCTAAAGAATTTAGAGATACAATTGTCAATAAACTCTGTACAACTGCTTTGTAAAGCTTAACACTATAATTAGGCCATTGCCTGTTGTGTTGTCACTAAATAAATAAATAAATAAAAGTTTTTTTTTTAACACTTCCTTAATTTTTTTTAACAAATTAAACAAATGGCCAGGAGAGTATTTTCTTTAAAATGTTACCACACATTTTGATTTTTAACATCTGCTCTTTTTGAGTGCTAATATTGGGAATTCATTGAATCATTTTCTTTCTATTCTGGTTGGAAGTTATCCATATTACGGTATATTGACATGACATTAATACAGGTTTACAGGTCATGATGCAAGAGATAGATTAAAATTATACATGAAAGTAGCACTAGACCGACTAGTGAACAGTAGAGTGTCTTTTGATATATTAATATGAGTGGATAGAGAAAAAAAAATTATAACACTTCACGTGTTATCAGGGAGAATATTTAAAATAATAAAATGTACACTTCAACAGTTTCATATCAAAGATCAAGCGACATTGTTAAAAATCATAATATATTGTCATATGTCGACTCCAGACGCCAAGGGATACAAGTAACACTGACAAACAGAATAAAGTTTGAGGTAAGGTTTTATGTACCTAGGTATAACCTAAAATATATAACACAAAATTGTCATATTTTGCACATGGAGACAATTAAGGTCCGAGGTCTCTTTGCACAAAATATGACAGTTTTGTGTCGCATATATTTCAAGTTATACCTCGGAACTTCTTTTTTATTCTCCAATGTCACTTGTATCCCTTTGATTCTGGACTCCCCACGTATTTTAAACATGAAGTACTGTCTCGACTATTTGTTTTATTCATTAAAAATTGTAAATTAAATACAAAATACGGTACCATTTTTATCCGAAGGTTAGGAAGAAAGTTACTGTTCCTCTTTTTCTGTGCATTTATAGTGTCGCAAATGACGCTTCCTGATTAAGGTAAGTGATATGGTTGAGAGATGATTCAGATCAGTGTCGAAAATGACTCTTAATTACAAGTAATGTCGTATATGTTCGCGTCGGAAATGTCGTAATTCAAAATATCCATGTTCCCCAACGGAAAATTTGATAATATCACCTTGTTGGATACAATAAAGAAAAAAAAAGAAGCAGAATATGACAGAGTTTACGCAGAGATCATATGCTAAAGGATACAATTTTAGATATGACTGAAGGGAAAAGAGGAAGGTGAAGTAGAAAAATATAACTTTTAGACAGCTTGAACGAAGATAATTGGTGCAGTAAGACGAAAAGGAAAAAGTGAGATCAGGATGAATGGCGAGGGATACACTTGCCTTTAAGGACCTGACTCTTTCGGTAGTACAATAATAATGACAATATTTGTGCCCTCAGCAAAAGGAATTTAATTTTCAGAATGACGTGTTTTTGGAAATATAATTTAATGTTATTTCTGTATCATCCCAAGGATCTTCCCTTTGAAATCCTTTTTCATTGTCACTGTCTTTGAATTTGAATTTATTTATGGCCTTTAGACATCTCAGACTCAGGACAGGATAGGGTGGGAAAGAGAACATTGGGAGTTAGTCGACCAGAGTCTAGTTTGTAGGTACTATCCCGCCATTTGCGTGATGTGACTCAGGAAAAACCTGGTAAAATCTCAGTCAGGATGGGTGAGCGCCCACGACCCTCCGATTCCTAAGCCAACGCTCTTATCACTGAGCCACGGCCACTCGATATTGTATCTGTCCTGACAGTTCTGTTACTAATACAACATGGAAGAACAAATATAATTTCTAAAGGTTTCACACTTTCTCTTTCTAAATACCTTCATCCTTCCTAAGATACATATCTTCTTACTGGAATGTTATAAGTAGAATCTATGTAGTCCGATACTCCGCCAGTCCGACGCCCCGATCACGTGGTTAATCATGGTTATAAATTGCTGTTCATTAAATAAAATGTATAATTTTTATTTAATATGTCTGTATAAATACATATGGTTTCTCTTTTAATATGTGCTCTTGGTAGTACACAGTATTGTTTAAGTGTTTTCTCAATAAATTAAATGCTTTAATTTAAATGTATTTTTTTTCATTGAAAAATCCAGTAATCCCACAGATTTCTATAATCCGACATGGCTCGGTCCCATTTGTGTCGGATTACAGAGACTCTACTGTATTGTATCTTATAGCTTTCACATCTTTCTTAAAATATTGGATATTATTTAAATTAAGCAAATTGGGCATTTAAAAATCATAGCATCGAGAAAATTTCACAATTAGGTTTAAAATAGTTATCTTTAGCACTGAAATTAATAACTACGTAGAAGTCTTGAACATAATTACAAAGAAATAGAAGAATAATAATATTTCCAGCTCATACAGAAGTTAAATGAAATATCCAGCTCATACAGAAGTTAAATGAAGTACTAAATCAGAAAGAACACCATTATATTAGGTTGCTCATAAATTTAGATGTCAGTTACCCAATTTCACGTAGAATTTAAAAAAATCTTATTTTTTTCGCTCCGTTTATTCATCCAAGGCAGTGGATGAATTCTTGTTCTCAATTTTCTCAGCACGAAAGGTTAAGAATAGAAACTGATTCAACGAGGAAGTTAAGTATTCTGAGAAAGGAATTTATTGGTTTAACGAATGCAAACAAATTCATGGCTTGTTGTTACTTAACAAGGAAACGTCATAACCGATTTCCTGGAGACAACTTCCACCACTACAGTAACAGAATTTGTGATTACCTTAGGTAGGAATATCTTTTAATAGAAATATAATAGATTCACCACTTCTGTACCCATGGTGGAAAATATCTCGTTGATTTAAAAAGCTAAAAAAAGAATTGGTATGGTAATCTTCTCCTTTGATATAGCTAAAATGAATTTAAACAATAAACTTTTTCGAGATAAGTTTTCACAGTACGCTTCTGCATACAAATCTTTCAGTGTATAATGATGATGATAGGTGTTCTGCCAGAAGATAGGTCCTGACTCGAAGCTCTCTGAGCAAGGTAAATTGATGGGTGGTTTGACATTGCCTTCTATCGGATGAAGATGGTGTCCTAAGGACGGGACCTACAGTTTAACAGAGTTCCGAACCACTTGTGTCCCCACCAGGAATCGAATCCGGGTCCCATTGATTACAAGGCAGCGAGCGTTACCACTCACCTGGGTACACAATAGATTATCTAGAAAGTTTCAGACATATTTCGAAAAACTGTTTAAAGAATGTTCTATGTTCTTGATAGAAATTGAATTTGAGCACATTACAACATATATTATACATTCAGCTTTTCAAAGTTTTTAAGTCCAAACAGTATTTTCGAAACTTACTCTCATTAGTGAAACTGAACAATGCATCGTAACATGAAGAAAAGTTCATTGTTTAGTTGATTTTATATTTATCTTCATGTTTTCATGCCCGATATTGCGTCCTTTCTTACAGTTGTCAATTTTTGAAAATATATTCTGGACTGAACTAGTAACCTTGGTATAAACACAAGTTTGATATCCCTCAACAAACACCCTTCCATGGATATGGCTGAAGAAGATAGCGACCAGGGCCTTACTCAAGGTGCCATTCCGGCATTCGTCTAGTGAAACAGAAAAATTCTAAAAAACAAGTCAGAATGGTCGATTATGTTCGACTTCAATCAACGAGTATGTTTTGAAGAACATAATAGACCTATGTTCTACCCTTACCAAATTTAATTATATATTTTAAGGGGGTCTTATTTCATGTAGAAAAGTGTGTATACTTTAAGCCTTTTTTTATCTTATATCCTGTGGATCTGAGTGTGAGTTCTAGATAGAAACACCTTAGATTGGATAATGAAATTATGTATTTACAACGCAAATGTACTTTATTTATTATATAGTCAATATAAGCATCAAACGTTAGTTTCGAATCATATAAGACACCAAGTCTACAACTGTTCCTGAAGATGGAAAAATTATATTATTAATGGCGTATGGAAATTATTACACCTTACGAATGACATAAACTTGCATTTTGAACGTTTTTTTTTATAAGAAAACTGTCTCTACACCCTTTAGCTCCAGAGAATATTGAAGATGGTTATAATCATTCTCAGATTTTATTGATAAATATTTTTGTGGGGGATCGTCTGCGAACAATAGTTTGTTAGAACTTCGTAGATAATCGAGAAGATCGTTCACAAATTACAGAAAGAGTAAGGGACCCAAATTCGAACCTTACGGGACGGTACTAAATACTCTACTGATTTACCTGTACAGCCTTTGAATACAATGAACTGCTAACAATTTTACAAAATAGGATTAAAAAAATTATAAAAATGGTGAAAAATTAAAATGAGAAAGATTGTATAATAATTTTATATGATTGACAGTATTAAAAGACTTAAGAAAAATTAGTATAAATTATGTCAACCTACCCCCTCGATCCGGTATATGAGCAATAAAATCAGTAATAATAGAAAGATTTGTTGTGAATTTTTTCTTTCGAAAATCATGCTGATAATGCTCAGGGATTAATGGCCTAACATGATCTGTAATATATGATACAAAATGGATTGAAATATTTTAGCAAAAGCACACAATATAGCCACAGGTCAATACATTTTTAATATCTCTTATTATTTGACTTAGGAATAGGACACACTTTTGTTAGAGAAGGAAAGAAACAAGATTAAAAATAATAGAAAAGGGGAACACTAAGAGATCTTTGTATCCTTTCACTATGTAACGAGGAATACCGTCAGGCGCTATTACATTTTACGTCTCCCGTTGAGGATGGGGAACACTAAGAGATCTTTGTATCCTTTCACTATGTAACGAGGAATACCGTCAGGCGCTATTACATTTTACGTCTCCCGTTGAGGATGTCCGTTTGTCCGTCCGTGCCCAGAAATTAAATCTCAGGAACTACAAGGGGTGGAGAGTTGAGGTGTTATTGGAAAGGTCTTGACTAAACTACCTCAGGGCCACTGGACACGTCTTGATTGGTGCAGCAGGTCAGTTGCCAAACTATTTTTAAATCAATTGCTCAAATTGCTTCCATTCAGTTAAACCTAACTGCGCCAAACTTGGCAAAAACATTATTCGACACAATACAAAAACACTGAGTGTGTCTGCGTCTCCAAGCAACCCATTTAGCAGTATTGCCAGCATATTTTCTATAAAATTACTTCTTTTCAAATTGTTTCTATTATTTTAGACATAGGCGCACCAAACCTGGCATAAACATTATTTGACAAAATAGAAACATACTGTGCGTGTTCCCGTCCTAAGAAACTCTGTTCTTAGTGTTGTCAGCCCATGCCCAAAAATATATCTCCTGAAATATAAGGTGTACAGACGTGCCTGAGGTATCGTTGGAAAGGTCTTAGCTAGACTAGATCATAGTCTCTAGAAGTCTTCATTCATGCAGTAGTTCAGTGTTGCCAACCCATTAAAATAATCAATTACTCAAATTGTTTCCATTCAGTTATACCTAACTGCGCCAAACTTGGCATAAACATTATTCGACACAATAGAAAAGTACTGTGAGTTTGCCCGTACCTAAGCACTGCAGTTGTCAGTGTTGCCAGCCTATTTTATAAAAAAATAATGCTTGCGTGGCTAAAATGCTATGAAGAGATCGGAGCCTTCGAGATTGTTAGTAGAATTGCAGCTTCAACGTCTTTTATTTTAACCTTTTCATAGCTTCTCTAATTTCATCCACTTTTATTGAAGAAATTGTAAGTTTATCCAACTCGTTATTAGTTCCTAAGTTACTCTGCTTCCCTTGTTTATTGTAAACTGATTGAAAATAGTGCACAAACGAGTTAGCAGCACATAATTCTGCCTACCTTTTTTTTGGCGGAATGAATGCATAAAATATTTCGTATATGTATAATATTGTAAAATGTATTAACTGCTACATCAACTTCATTGCATTGCCCAGCGGTCCAGAACTCCTCAATATAGCGACAAAATGCATTATTTGAAGTTTAAAAAAAAAATGTGTAACTGACTCCATACTTATAAAGAAAAGTAACCAGACCACTGAAAAAACACCTGAGTTGTGATCCTTCTCATCCAGTTAATCACACAGCAACCCGTGAAGTGTGAAAATGTTATTTTTTAGTGAAGGTAGGCGAAAGCGAAGAATTTATTCAAATTGTAATTTTATGATGGAGCTCCAAAAATGTTCCACCGAGTACCGCCCGAAAGTCGTCATATTGTAGTACTTTCATTCTTCTTATACACTAATGTGAAAACAAGAATTACTTGTACTTGCCTGTTCGTTGAAAACTAAACTTATAATGTGAAATGTCCATGCATATCGAATAGACGTTAGACTGGCAGATAAGAAGACAGGAGAAAAAGGAAAATGATCCAGAATGGGTTTCGGCAGCAGTTGGATTTACTAGTGGATCAACCAAGTCCTGGAGGCAGCGGAAATACTAATTACGGTAACTCAATGAGAACATTTCTTCTCCAATATAAGGAGATTTTCACCATTATCACAGACATTGATCAAGACCTCATCTCAAGTTGTGCCATACTTCTGCACACTCTATCTATCCTGCGGGTTCGAAATCGACACAAACAAATTTGAGAAGTTGGCAGAGGATGCCTTCCAATTATATATTATATGTATATGATACTGTGCGTCTCTAGGCTTGCATAAGGTGTTTGATAAATCGATTTGCTTTTATTATAGAAGCTGTGTTGTTGTCCAAAGAACACGTGTCTGAAGAAGCACGGAACAAGCATATTAAAGCGTATAGGAAACACTACGCAGAGAAGTGTTTGCGAGAGAACGCATTGAAGGATATGTTCTTCCGATTCATAGTCAAATCTGAGCCCGTCCTATCATTTCTGAGACATAAGCGTCAAGTCCTTATTGAGAGAAAAAGTCTCACAGCAGCAGTACTGGCTTGTTTCCCACTTGTGATAATATATTGAAGACCTTACACCCGAAACATATTTGCAAGAAACACTGTTCTGTTCATGTTTTTATTCACATTTAATAAAGAAATGGAATACTTTTAATTTTTACTTCATTTAAATCCTTAATTAAGGAAAAGTAAGAGTAAAAATATCAATTACTTTTATTTTATTTTTGTCGAGTTTTGGACAGTATCTGGACCACTGTGCTTTGGTTAAGAAACTATGGACCAAGTTTTCACACATCGAAACAAAGGAGGTTCGCTTTTCTAATGTCGTATCCTGTAATATTAGTTCACTTTTGAAATCAATCAGCGCTTGAGTTTTAAGTCTCTGGCGCGGGCAGGGTGGTGCTTGTCCTCTTTCACGAAGGGACTGGCTTCCCTATTGACTATTGACTACGTTATTGTTTACTGAGGACTGAATCAAAATTTTTTCCGCAGCTATTGCGAGCTATTGTTGAATGACCTTAACTGAGAGTGTCATGAAATTACCTAAATATTTATATAAGATATTTAGCTATTGCGTTCAAGAAATCGAACTCAGTTCCTGTTACTTCCGGAAGTTTGAAGTCACTCAACAGGAGAATAGTTCAACCTGCTTGACATTTTGACTCAATATCGTAATGATTTATTTGGTTGTTACTTCGTAATGTAGCGACAGGATCGTATATGACGTGATAGCACAGTCTTCTAAAATATACGATTTAATTTGGTAGAGTCCGTTTGACCAAAGATCGTTTATTATAGTGGTTAATTCAAGAAATAATAGAGCAAATACTTATTGACTTTTTATCGACACCAGCTTATTACAAAAAGTTCCAATATTATATGACATAAAAGTAATTTACAGTTATTAATAAGAGCGTCCCGAACGCGGGCTCTGTAATGATCAGACTAGTGGTTCACCTCTTTTCCAGTGATAACTTCGACTTAGGTCTTTGGAAAGGAGAGTGCTTAGAGAATGGATACTAACTCCAGTCAAAGTTAGCAAGGTGTAGGTATACCGACTCCAGTGCAAGTCAAGGGTTAGGAGAGAGTTCTGACTCCAGTCCAAGTCAGGTAGGTAGAGGTGACCACTTTTCGGAGCGAAGAAGTGATACTTCTAAGGCTCTTGACTGGCCTTTTATATTCCTTTTTGTGGGGGTATTTTTATTGTTTCCACGTCTTACCGCTTGGTGTTAGTGTCGTCTGCTTCTTGGTGTGCTTATGCAGCATTTTGTAACGTTTGTTGTCTGTGGTTTGTTTACATTGTAGTCATGCTAACATACTGACCCAATGAACCACATCCCATTACAATATATTGATACACTTGGTGTTATAAATTGAAAAAAACAAACAAAAAAAACATTCGTTTCTCTAAAACTTCCGCTTTTTCTTTAAAAAAACAACAACAACAAACAAACAAAAAACATGAGCTTTCGTTATTTTCTAAATTTCGATTTTTTCATTTTCAGGGCAGCAATTTGTAATACTGCTAACGTCTCTTTAATCAAGAATTACTTTTATATGGTTAATTAAGAAGAAATACAACATAAATTAAACCCTAGATTACAAATACTTTTTGGTATATGTGAGATTTTCTGAGTTCCTTATAGTTCTCAATGTTGCCAACTTTTAAAAAAATAATTTAAAAAACTCTTCCACGCCATATCTGCCCCAAACTTAGCTTGAACATCATTCAACACAATAGAAGAAAGTTTTGGGTGTCCCCCGACATCAAACACCCAGTTGTCAGTGTTGCCAGCCTATTTTAAAATTTAACTTATAGAAATGCCTTTATTAATACAAATCTACACGTGTGTATTGATTTACACTAAATTTGACGTGCATGTTCATTAGGTACTGGGACAGGCCATACAAGCACTCCAGGCACCGTAGTTTGTCAGGATTGCCAAACTATTAAAAGATCTAGATTTCATATTTGTTGGCGTTGGACGTATCCACATTGATTTACACAAAATTTGGCATGTACATTAGGTACTGGGACAGTTCATGTGGGTACTTCCAGGGCCACAGTTGTCAGTGTTCCCAACCAATTTTAGAAAATAACATTTTTAATTGCTTCCATATTGTTGAATATATTAGGACAAAACTCTGTATTTACGTACTGGGACGCGTCATGGAAGAACTTCAGGTTCCACAATTGACAGTGTTGCTAATCAATTTTCAAAATTAAATATTTACTACTTCCATTCAGTTCGACGTATCCGCACCAAGCTTTGAGTATACATATTCGACACAACTGAAACATGTAGCTGTTTCCAGTACCCAAGCACCCACATGTCAGCGTTGCCACCCTATTTTAAAATTCAATTTCTTAAACCGCTCCCCAACGTGCCGATAGCTATTCCAAAAAGCGTATGGGGAGCCGCGGGACGTGGCTACGTTATGAAATCCTTTGAAATAATAGTTCTCAGAGTCCTATTGCAACAGACGCATTAAAAGAAATCTATATGTAGTTGCTTGTTTACAAAAGTATTCATTATGTGTGTATACATTTATACAACTCTTTTTAAATAAGCATATAACAAAATATTTTTGTTACACTGTCTCTATCTGTATATTTTTCACAGTATGGTGCGAGCCTTGGAGCTCGGAGCATGAGGGAGCAATGACCAGTGTTTTTATAGTGAAACACAACGTACTAGTAGGGCCGTGGTGGCTCTCATCTCTGGCACTAGAGGTCGTCGAATCGATCCCTGCTCACGCAAAGTGGGCTTTGTAGAGCGGTCAAACACTGTGTGCGTTGGTTTTCTTGGGGTTCTCCCATATCCTCTCACTTTCTCCATTTCACCAATTCATCTCATCATCATCCATCCGGCCTGAGCTAAAGTTGCCTAAAGAGGTTAAAAATTAAATTCAAAACCAATGTACTAGTAAACCCAAATATATATCTCTGCCCTAGATTAGAAGCAGATTATTTCCCGGGATTTTGAGCTAAAGATAATTGATTTTTACAGACGGTAATTGTGATCAAGAATAGACATCTTCCTTGAATAATACCGTAATTAGAAATTTATGTATTGTATATACGGTATGAGAGCATGTATATTTTGCTAAGAATTCATAGTTGTTCAATTTATAGTAAAGATGTTTTGAAGTTGTATTATCTCTAAGAACTTAAATATTGCTTCAGTTCCCTGGAAGTTTAGTAGTATTTTAATACAAACTATACCAAATAACTTCAGTCCATATGTCTTTAGTTAATTCCTTATGTTTATCAGAGTGCAGTTATAGGAAGTATAGCAACATGGCAGTGAATGCATAAATGATCCCATCATTTGCCTCGTAAGTCTGCAGGAAAACAAAGCAAAGTAAACTGGGATGAATGTATGAAAGCCCAATCCTGATGATTACATTGATTAACTGCAACGTAAAATATTGAATCACTTGCTGTGAAAAAAAAAAGACATAAACATGAAAAAACTCCTGCTTTTTTTACAACACTAGATATATTTCTTCATATTGATTGAGAATTGAGTTGGGCAGAAAATACATTAAGTATACACGAAATGTTATTTTTGTACGAACGATGTTGGCCAATATGCAGTCTACACTTAATTCGCAACAGTCTATTATAGTTACTTGAAATTTCGTCAACATCTGGAAGCACCCCCACACCTCCCTTTCTTTTTCCAGACTCGTTAAAGTTTCTATCACATGTGAACAAAGAACATATTTCATCAAACAGTTTATTAACATAACACCCACAATGCAACCAAGTGCTAAAATTTTGTAGTTTGATGGCAGCACATTGAAAAAACCCTTTGAATTAAGACCGTTCGTGTTCTGAAAATAAACACAAAGATGCTTTTAGTGACACATTTCCTTCAGTTATGATATATACATGTAGGCTACTATTAATGTATCGAGCTAAAACCGGGCCACTTTTGGCGACTCAGTGTGATCCGAACATAGTTGACTCAGCAATCCGGCCTGAAACTTGACCCGGTCTGGGAAACAATTAATTTCGAATTTTTGCGTTGTATTTTTTCGTGCTCCGGGAGTAACGCCCCGGTCTTGGTCACCCCTAACAGAAACATTATTCAAACGCAAGAAAATAATTAAAAACTCTGTTTTGTTCTCCGAGTTACCGGCTTTAAATCGGGTCAGACCGGTCCAAAACTTGACCCAAATGATCCGATGACCCGTTTCAGCTTTGAATGTATCATATTAATTTCCAGTTCATAAGCTTCGCTTTGATTCTTCTAATGTTGTGTTAGAGATTTTCTTAAGGTAGCGCATCTTCCCCCAAATGACACTAAGCTATTTAGATACCATTCTATTAAAAATAATAATCTAGCTGTCGACTTATTTTAATTTTATCTCTGCCACTGTTGGTGAACTTGGTTTCTTGTTTGTTTGGTTAGGACAGTGGTTTTTATTCTTTTCAATTCCGGAGTCCACCTTGAATAAATTTTATAGGCTCTATAAGCTAAATTAAAACATGTTTTTAAAATTAAATATATTATTCAATAAATTAAATTATTTTAATTAACGAGACGATAAACATTTTAAAACGAAACATGTTATTGTCTCCAGAATAATGCTATGGCTAAACCTGCTGTATTTGCAGAAGATTGTGTTTGTTGGCTTGGGCTCAATGTAATTTCAGTTGCAAATCCCAGAGTCCTTCAAGCCTAACTATTTTCTTCGTTTTCACTTGAACCAAATAGGAGAATTCTTTTAACACAAATAGCAAATCAGGAAGAGTAACTTTAAAAGTCTCATATAGGAAAGTTGGTCATTCACAAATTAATAATAACCAGAAAATTGTTTGTTTTTAAGTTTGGTTTTTAAAAAAATAGTGTCAGAATTACAGCTGATGTCACATAATTGTTTCTCCGTGCAAATTTATATGAATTTCAACATTTGTGGGGAAATGTAGAAATAAAAGTAAGCTCTATCGATGATAGGAAGAACGAGGCAGCTCCGTTGATTTAGTGGGGAATTATACGGGATACATTCATGTCCCCCTAACCAATTCGGTACTAAATTGAAGTATCTCCGTGATGGTTAGTTTTGGCATCGAAAAATTTAAAAATATATAGCTTCCATCTTTTTTTTATCGGGGTCTTTGTTTTCATGTTTTCCTGGCAATGTACTTGAATTTCCCAAATATAGGATTGGAGATCAAATCCAATTGAATTTGCTTTAACCTTCCGGAAAATATTTGCAGTCATACTCGTATTACTGAGAGCAGAGAGATGCCATAATACAGAATCACAAAAAAAAAAGTGGCAAGGAAAAATTAAGGTTGCAAAGGAAGAAAAGTTAGCTCTTTTGACATACTATCACAATTTTATGACAACAGCACTTTAATCACAATTTGAGTTTTATCTGGAATGTCAACAAAATCGTAAAACTGAAATGAAGTGAAGGTTGGACTTTGAAGGGATAAAGTTTTGGGCTTCTATCCTCGGGGGAAAAAAATAGCGTTACCAAAATAGAAACCGGGTTTTTAGATATTTATATCACATACATATGTAATAGTATTTAAATTTTGAGGATATTTTTAGCCCTTCGCCTAGTTCAACACGAGAACTTCGTTACCAAACAGGCACCTTCTCTCTACACTCATAAGTGGATCGCGACCCATGGGTTGAGAATTGATGTGTAGGGAATTCCAGTCCCAAGCTCCGAATAAAAATGAAGTTTTTTTTAACGATTTATGCGAATGAATGAATAGTACATTGCATCTCTAGATCTCTAGAAGCATGGATCACAAATTTCGTAAAATTGAATTTGAATTAAATTGAATTGAATTTTATTTATGGCCTTTTGGCATCTAAGGAACAGGCCAGGGTATGGGAGAGGAAAGTATTCGGAAAGGTGTGGGTCAGGGCCTATGTTGAAGGTGCCATCTCAGCATTAGCCTGGTATGACTAACGAAAACCCTGGGAAAATCTCAGGCAGGATGGTCGACCTCTGAGATCGAACCTACAACTCCCCGAATACTAAGCCAACGTTCTACCACTGAGCTACGGCGGCTCGGTGAATTTCGTAAACGTGTTAACTTCTTAACTAAAAGACGTTAATACAAGTGTTAGAAGTTCATTTAACTACTTCTCTCCTATTCGATGACTTAATCTTTTTTACAAACTTCATTGAATTTGAATTTTATTTATGGCCTTCAGACATCTAATGCTCATGCCTCAAACTTTACTACTAAAGCCTTTTCAGCAAATACAAGGTTTCATCCGATTTCTGAAATAACTTTTCGCATGCAGCTGGATAAAGAACGAAAAGTTAATGGAATTGTAATTAATTCAAAGTACTTTCAAAATATCATCCAGGAATTTATCTTTATCTTGTGATTGAGAAAGACTTAGGAAATTCTAAAATCAGGCTGGTCGCACTTGGATTCAATACGGAAATTCCCCGATTTATATCCTTCGTAGAAATTTTATAGCTGATCATTTAGAACCATTGGTTACAATCAATGTCAATGAGGCAAACATTAACGCAGTAAATACCTAGTTCATTTATTTGGCACGAGTCAATCAATCCATCAGAATTGTTGCAATTCAATTATTTTAACCTTCTCAAGGACCTTTTAGCCTTTGAAACTTTTCCTTTCCCTTTTACGAGTTTTACCTAAAAAACAAAAGAGCTGATATAATTGACGTAATTCTCCCATTCCGTCCTCCTTTCTTGAACCCTTAATTTCTCCCCAACATCCGTTGCTGTGCATTTAAATCGAACGTTAAACCTAATTCGTAAAACCGCAACAGCTGTGTCCACCTTCGGCGAACAGACGTCGAAATGATATCAGTGGGTAATGTCAATAGACATTAAAAGCAAGTGATCGTCGTCATTGTGTTTGATGTGCCTTCCTTTCTTCGTTTGCCGTTCACACAAATTGTCTGCAAAAACGTTTTTTAAAGTCAAACAGATTATTTTAACACTCTCGTCGTAGAACATTTAGAACATCTAATATTAGAGATATGTTCTCGAGAAGAAGATAGAGAGGTGAAGGACAGAATCGACTCAGAAATAATTTATTCTTCAATTAGAGAGCGTATTGTTGTTCAGGATTCGTTGGTTCTGTATCATCTAATCGTGTCATTCTGGTAATTTGTGTCCTCGCTTACGGTGCAACTGTGGTACGGATTCGATTGCTGATGAAGCTATTTTTTTACATGTAAACATTAAGGTTCACGGTTTCTTTGTACAAAAGATGGCCGTTTGGTAAACTGCACCATGTTACTTCTCGCAAAGTTCGAGGTCAGTTCATCGATTTGTTGATTTGAGAACGCTGTTTCACATTTTTTTGACATAGTGTTGTGTTATCAATTGCCAATTCTTCTACAAAACAAACAATAACATATGTGTATAACAAAGATGTGTATGTGTTCCCCCAAAAAATGTGCTCAAATGTACAAAAGTATTTACTGAGGTCGAGTTTGGCAAGACAGTGGCATAGTGCAGTTCAACTCCGAGGTACAGATATAGTGTATATAAAAGATTACCACGAACTTTTTTTTTTATTTGTCAATGTCGTTTGTATCCCTTGGCTTCTGAACTCATTTGAGTTAGAAGTTGTGTAACACATCCCGATGAGATGAATTATGGATAAGAGCATAATCCAGAACAGAAAGTGTTGACATTCGAGCAGTAGGAAAGCAACATCAAACGAGTTACTAGGCCCTATAATATATTACACAAACTATCCATATGCCACAAGTACATTCCAGGAATTTACTGGTCCATACATTGAATATAAACCTTGAAAAGATTTAAGGATTATTATTATTATACCAACTATACTTTAACATTCAATAATTTTTAAATCCTTTCAATCCTTATAGTGTTAAAATATAAGATTATCTTCTACCCTTTTATGTTCATGGTTATTTTTTATTATCCTTGGATATATTAGAAATATTGCACATGCTTAAAATGAAACATTCCTTGAATATGCCGTGTTATATGGTCAAAACGCTCTTTTACCTGGTTTCCTCTAAGAGTGACTTTATTCTGTTAAATAAACCTGTAGTTTACTGGGATCTTACAGGTCCTTGAAAGTTTTTTTCTTTGTATTTGTCGGTTTGTATTAAAAGGTTGAAAAACACTGCTTTCTATCACTTTCTACTTCATACTGTAGAACTTCATATCATTTATCGTGCTTGCTTTCTCAAGTTGTAATATTATTTCCTGGCTTTCAAGTTTGAAAAATTCACAAAATGAAAGCGAGCTTCCTGCAGGCACTTTAAATAAAACCTCTTCTCTTTTATATTTGCACAGTTCATTCTGTTGATAGTACTTTTATTAAAGAAAAACCACTAAAATTTTTGGACTTATAAAATACCATCTTGAATGATAATAGTGAGCTAAATCCCTTAATTGAAATAATGAAGACATTATGGAGACATTTTCAACAACAGTTTTACCAAAAGCTAAACAATCTCTCGAGGTTCCACTGCCGGTAAATCCAGCTCTCATGCCCTGCGGAAGGGTAGTTGAGACTTCAGTTATTAGGTAAGAAGGGGTGGTGATTGTAAAGTGGTGGGGGGAAGTGATTCTTTAAACCCAACTCAAAGTGCATTCTCTGGAGTGTACTTTAGCGTATTCGTACAGAATACACATGGCGTTCGTACCAAACTAAAAACATTGTACGAAAACATTTTAAACAACAACTATCATGCATTTACATTATTTGAGACTTGGTTCACTGACAGTCATATTGACTGTGAACTTTTTGATTCGAGGTATGTTGTAATAAGAACTGATAGAAATCTATCTGCTTCTGGTAAAAAATCTGGTGGTGGGGTTCTGTTGGCTATAAACAAAAAAATTCGGGTGCAGAGAATTGTCTCTCCTGACATTCCTGGTATAGATTATGTTCTAGGCAAAGTTTTTGTAAACGATGTTACTTGTATGTTTGTGTGTGTTGTTTATATCTTACATGCTTCTCCTATATCAGTGTATCAAGATTATTTTGGTTATGTATATAGTGTATTACCACCAGAAAGCAGTATTCTCCTAATAGGTGATTATAATATTCCAGAAGTGACAGGAACTGATTTCGATTTTCTTAGCTCAACAACAGTCTGTCATGAATTATATAACTTGATGATTATTAGAATTTAAATTCTCTCAACAATGTTTAAAACAAATACGGCAAAACTTTAGATTTAGTACTTTCTAACTTTCACAGTATTATTGTAACACATGCACATGACTCGATCGTTCCTGAAGATGTTCATCATCCTGCATTATTAGCAGAATTTCTATACACCAAGCAAATCCAAAATACAACTAAACAACAAACAATAGATTACAACTTTTCCAAAGAAAAATAACGAGCAATTATATCGCAACATTGCATCAGCTAATTGTGAGAGTGTATCTGATAGCTTAACTGTCGACGAAGCTGTCGATTCTTTCTATAATATATTGTATGCCATTTTCGATGTGTACCACGTAAAAGATCTAAACTAAAGTACCCGGTTTGGTTTTCAAATTACATAATCAAACTCATCAGGAGAAAGGCAGACCACCGTAGAAAATGGAAGCAAACAATCGGAAATGTTAGTTATCACTATAATAAATTTCGAGAATTACGTGCTTTTTCCAAAAGATAAATATCTAATGCTTATAAAACATATCTTTGTAATTGCGAGACTAACATTCTAACTTATCCCAAAAACTTTTGGACATACGTAAAAACCAAAAGAAGGAAGTCGGAATGCAACGTACTTAATTACGAGGGACAGTCCTTAAGTGATGAAACAGATATTGCGAATGCATTCATGAAAACTTTTCAAGTGACACACAACGTGTCACAATATAATCTTGATACCCTAACGCAACACAGTAGCTCGGAAATATTAGACCAATTATCCCTAGAACACGTCGAACTGAGGGACGTTGAAAAAGCTATAAAGAAACTGAAACCTCGGTCATCTTTTAGACCTGACAAAGTACCATGCACCCTATGTTATCCAAGGGCTGCATTGAAATACTGATATATCCGCCACAAGTAATTTTCAACAAATCAATAGCTACCTGTGAATTCCCTACCAAATGGAAACTTACCGATATCTGTCCCATACCAAAAAGTGATGGCATGAGTAATGATTCTAAAAATTATCGGCCAATAGCCATAATATCTGCACCAGCTAAAGTATTTGAAATTATTATACATGAACAAATATATTCACAGGTTCGTCCAATTATTTCTCCCTTCCAACATGGCTTCTTGCCAAAGAAATCGACTGCAACTAACCTTGTTGAATTTATACATTTCTTAGCTACACAAATAGATAATAAAGGTCAAGTAGATGCAATTTATACCGACTTTTCGAAAGCCTTTGATGTCATTAATCACGACATCCTTTTTAGCAAGCTTGTAACTTTAAACTTTTCAGAGAAACTTCGTCAGTTAGTAGCGTCTTATTTGTGCCATCGTAAACACCGTGTGCGTTACAAAAATATTACAACCGAGGAATATGTCGTAGAATCTGGGGTATCACAGGGATCGAACCTTGAACCTCTTTTGTTCTTGTTATTTGCAAATGACTTGCCTGCTGTAATAACATCTTCTAACAAACTTCTATATGCAGATGATTTAAAAATCTATCGTAGTATTTCTTCCGAATCGGATGCTGTAGCCTTACAAAACGTTATCATTGCAGTCTCCAATTGGTGCAAAACAAACGCGTTGTTATTAAAAATTACAAAACGTAGTGTAATGTCTTACACGAAACAGAGGAACTATTTGAAATTTGATTACAATATTAATGGTTCACCATTGGTCCGAGTAGATACTATTACGGATCTTGGTGTGACCTTAAAGTCCAATCTCTCGTTTGATATGCACATTAAGCGTATTATTACTGAAGCTCACAGGAATCTCGGGTTTGTAATGAGATTAGGAAGCGATTTTTTAAATATTAATGTTTTAAAAATTTTATATACAGCGTATGTTCGGGCGAAGTTAGAATATGCTGCAGTAGCATGGCATCCTAATATAAAGAAGAACACTCACTAAATAGAAATTATACAGTCAAAATTTGTTCAGTTTCTGACTTACAAAGAAACAGGAATATATCCAAAGTTCGAGAAGTACTTGGACCTAGCAAACAAATACACATTGCAATCTCTGGAAAACAGAAGAGCTAATTTTCTATTATCTTTCCTACACAGACTACTACATAGCACTAGTAACTCGGAAAGCTTATTGTCAGAAACAGAGTTTCACGCCCCGCACAGAGTTACTCAACCTCGTGATACAGTTTTCCATATCCCGGCCCAAAGGACGAAAGTATTAGATATATCGCCTATTATGAGAACGTGCTCTTTATATAATTGTATTCTTAAAACATGTCCTGGTATAGATATATTTAATATAAAAATAAGTCAATTTAATTCGTATACATATAAGGTTATGGATTG
>JAGDQP010002921.1:68536-99102 GCA_022664845.1 Lepisma saccharinum
GTAGAATATGACTTGTATGTTGAACACCACAACTAGATATCCAACCTGCCATGTTCAATAAATAAATAAATCTTTCAGTATAGACCCTAAGGGTCGATTGTAAAGACGGAGTTTAGTGGACCAGTCTAGCCTAAACCATGTTTTTACCTAGGTGTACGTCTTTGCAATCGGGCGTATGTGTTCATGTGAACGTGTACAGTTTTTAAGTTAGAAAAGACACAAAGATTTAAAAAAATTATTGTTTAACCTAATAAAGCTAATGTTTTATTGTAGGCTTTAAGTTTTGTTTTCTTTTCATTTAATTTAGCCGTCAATTTGTTATTTTCTTAATTAAGCAACTTTTTCGTAAGGTGAGAAAAAAGTAACATTTACAAATGGAAAAATATTTTCTGTTCAGCTTTAAGCAATATGTCTAAAAGATTTTGGCGATTTTTCTTTTCCGAAAATTTCCATTTTCTTGTGTGTGTGTTTTTTTTTCTTCATTCGACTCAGCAACTCATCGACTCACGTGAAAGTCGGCAATCTTCATTAGGAGTTTAACGAATCATTAAGTGACTTGCTTTCATTGTCCAGCCTATGACGTTATAATTTGTTGACAGTCAAATACATGTTATTTTATGCGATAACTGTACAAGAAGTGTTAAACTTGAAACATTAATCGGAACTACATGAAATATTATAAGAAAAAAATATGAAAAATTCTTTTTATGTTTGAAATAGATTAAAATATCAAACAAATACTTTTTTTTTTTAAATCTGAATATAGCAGGAAGTTCAAGTACCAGAAATAAAATTCTGTGGTTACTTTACAAGCACTTTCGAAGCATACAGCACATCACATTCAAATAAATATTCCATTTTAATTCCCAATATTCCAGAAATATTCTATGAACAATCAAACTATAGCGAGGATGTTTCCGAGGACATCCAATATTATGTTGTACAATATTTCCAATTTTTCCGAGGAGAATTAAAAGCTTCATGAACATAAAAGGGTAAATGATGATTTTGTATTTTAACGTTATAAGAATTAAAAGGATTTCAATATGATTCAATGCTAAAGTATAGTTGGTACAATAAGAATATTCCTGAAATCTTAGCACTTTTGCATACATTACCATTGTTATAATCAATCCTAATAGCTCATTTGGGCGAATAAGTACAATTCTTCATATACGACTTACACGACATCGCCTCAGAATCGAACATTGATATATTCTACTTCATCTCGACTATCATCTGAAGAAAAATATGTAAGAGGATTTGGTCATCTGATTCAACATTTTGACCCGTGAGATTCAACTACAGTAAGAATTAGTTAATTAGTAAAAGAAAAAAAAATAATAAAAAACTTTTTAAAGAGATACTTTTCTTAAACAATTCGTACTAAAACGTAAAAAAAATATGTTTCTGCATAACTAAAAAGAAAAGCATGGGGCACTCTCTCATATACAGTCACTTTATAAATCCTTCAATTGAAGCGCACCATGCTTTTCTTTTAACTCATGCATAAACAAAATTATTTTTTTTACTTTTTTGTACGAATTGTTTAAGAAAAGTATGTCTTTAAAAAGTTTTATTATTATTTTTTCGAGTTATTTCGGTGTTCGGATACTTTGTCTCAAGCTAATGTTTTGTGATCCAAATCGTTAAGTGTTCTGCAACCAGTCAAACGCAACATCGTTGAAGGCTAGTATTTATTTTAGGATAAAAAAGTCCATATTAAAAAAAATACCTTTTAAAATCTATAAATATATAGAACTATATGAAAGTAAGAATGGAATATTGTATTGTCACCCGACTTATGTGACTGTGTAAAATTGCATCATTGTATTAGGTCGGAAAATGAGTTGAATTAACGTTGCAAGATTTGAGGATGTAAAGAAAAGAATGTAATCATAACGTGGTAAAACTTAGGAGAGTAAAGCCGGGGAAAGTGGCGCGCTTTTGATTTAAAGCATGATAGATAGCTTTGAAATAAAAAACGAAAACCAAAAGTTTAATGGAAACCTTGGAATTTCTCCTACATTCTACTGTAAAATGAAAAACGAATATTTACATTTGTGGACCACAGACAGTATTTATTAAAAGTATATGAAATTCCATTTTGCCCGCCACCATGCGGGTAAAGTGAAACATATCCTGATAGTAATTTATTTTTTTTATTTAAAATATTAATTATACAATAGTCTAGAATGTATGATTTGACAATACCTTTAAAAAGTACAATATGAACAAATTTCTGCAATTTCGGTTGCCACGAAGGGCGCCCATCAGGGGGGGGGGGCAAGGGGGCGCTTCCCCACCCCCCTTAGCCAGAGAAAATTATACTATGCAAGATAGAAAACTAAAAGAAAATGTTTATATGTACCTTCTATTTATTTTTTTATTAATTTTTACTTTATTTATTTATTGTCAACACAACAAGCTGCATAGCCCAGTTAGTGTGTCGATATTTAAAATGCTCATTTACAGACATTTTTATTACAATAATTCTAAATGCTTTGGAAGACGAAGACATATCATATATCACATAATTATATCCAATTATATGGAAGTTCTACATATTTCATTGTAGGTATTAATGGACAAATGTATTGCTGCATGTCGTCAAAGTTCGCAAATATATTAACGAAAATTAACATTAAGTTTAATAGTTGTATTACATAAATATCACTCTCAGCGAAAAAACAAAGGAACTATTTGACTTTTAATAAATCTTGGGCTTGGCATTTTTTGTTGGCGAAAAATTATTGTTTAGCAAATATCGCCCTCGTTTAGCGACATATCGGGACAATAATTTTCTCAAGCGTGCGTCATGTAATTGTGCATATGTCTGTAAGTCAAGAAATTTATACGACGTTACTTATTTTATAAATAAGAAAATTCAGTTATAGACATGCGATAATACTTTTATCCATAGCTGTATATATCCTCCAGGTTTGTGACTTCGTCATTGTATTGTCTTGCCTTTTTGCAATGAAAGAGACCAGCCCAGTGTTGTCTTCGCGAGTTTTTAATGACAGGACACGAAACTATAACAATGATACTAAGTCTGTGCAGTCTAAACCATTTTGAATTATTTCCCTTTGGTCTATGAACATAAGCATAGTACATTTTCTCTAATGTAGAAACATTGTTAAATTTTCTTCTCATCTTTATTACAAATCCTAGAGTTTTAAAAGCTTCATTTGTAATATTTGTTATGTGGCTGATAAACGTTAATTTCATATCAAACGTGACACCAAGATTTTTAACTACATCGGGCCTACTTAATGCATACTTATGAATTTAATAATTAAATCTATAAATTGTTTTATTTCTACTGAATGCTAACACTTCGTATTGACTGAAAGTTGATTGATAGCGCGCCAGTTAGTAAAATTGTCTAAACTATGCTGTAGTTTTATGTCATCTTCCAAGGAATTAATTTTAGCATATACTTGAGGTCATCCGCAAATAATAGCACTTTTTTATTATCTGGTATGAATCCCGGTATATCATTAATGAACAAGAGGAATAACAACAATCCAAGATGCGAACCTTGTCGGACTCCTGACAGTGCTGTATATTCATCAGTTTGTGTTCCTTAAATAAAAGACTGTCTGCGATTAGTTAGATAAGACCACATGAACCTAATAAGGATGGAGAGAAGTAATAGCGATTTAATTTAACTAGTAATCTATTGCGATTAATTCTATCTAACGCCTTTTCAAAGTCAATGTAAATCGCATCGACTTGCTTTCCTTCGTCCAACAGGTTTTCAATAAAATTTGTAACAACTGCAAGGATTTTTGTGAAACAATGCCATGTTGTCTAGTTGAGATAACTGGCTTCACATGATTAATAATTCGTTGATATACAATCTGTTTAGAGACTTTTACAAAGACTGGTAAGATTGCTTTAGGCCTGTGGTTGGTAATTTCTCTTCTGTCGTTTGTTTTAGGTACAGGACAAATTAAAGTAGATTTTCATTTGTTAGGGAATATACATGTCCTTAGTGCCAAGTTGAACGCAATCAATACGAAATATTTAAATTTATCAATACATTCTTTCACTATATAGGATGAAAATACGAGGATATGCCACCGATCTAAATGTCGTTTTGGATTTTAGATTCTTGATAGCCTTTTCTATTACTTTCAAATCTATTTGGTCAACAGAGAATATTCCAATTTCTTCGTAACCCCTAGAATTACTATCAAAATTACTGAACGGTTGAGAAGAGGATACAAATACTGATTGGAAATACTATGCAAACGTATTGGTTATCTCTTCATTGTTAAGCAAATCTGACCTTCAAATTTTAATATATTTGGTGGGAGATGTTTTGTCTTTAATAAATTTCCACCGTTGAACTGGATCTTTATTTTCAGAAGTTGGCATAAAGGTCTTATAGGTTATGTTTATATCTTTCTTGACTTCCTTACGCAATCGAACAAATTCCTGATAGTAGGGTTTTGTTCTTTATTTTCTTTTTAACGTGTGTGATGTTCAACAACAATTGAACTAACTATATCATTCAATCATTTCATCATAGCATCGAATTTCAATTCATTTTGTTTTTGTGTTTATTACTTTGACCAACAGATACATTATCAAGACCAACAAGGGTCGCGAGTGCAACAAACAATGAACAGTCCATTTTGTTAACATGTAAATATTAGCCCAGTGAGAAAAATCTGTATATTGAAACTCCTTCGCTTATAGTAGTATAGTATATGTTAAACAATATTTTTTAATTCCCTGTCCCTCGTGTTTCCGTGGATAGAACCACGAAATTAAGTCCACTTATTACCAGAGGTCCTCCGAAAACCGTTGTATTTTTAATTATCATTATAAACAGTACTCAAACTCAACAATACTTCCTGTTTAGGAAGAAATCGTCTTCGTTTAGCCACTTCCTCTAACTTTAATAATAAGTAGCTTCTTTTTTCACAGCAATTAGCAGCAGGCAGCCATCGTGTTAGTTGGCAACACTGCTTGTACACTTTTAAATGAGTCACCTTTTAATATCTGTCACGTTTCTCCTTTTATATTGAAGAATTTCGATGCAAATATGATTGTATCGGAGCCTTTAAGGATAAGTTACGATCCAACTGTACAAGTAGAAAGATTTGATCAAAATTTCACTCACTTAGAATACAAAAGGAGCATTTATTTATATTAATTATTTTCTTTAGTTCACGATGGTTCGTGGTGTCCTCAAATCTTGTAAAGTTAATTTAACTCATTTCGCGAGGTCATAGAATGATGAAATTTTGCATAGCGACGTAAGTCAGGTGGCAATACAATATTCCATTCCTTCCTTCATATATTTCTACATATTTATATAGTTTAAAAGCATGTTATCTTTTTTTTTTTTTTCTTTTTAATACGGTCTTCTTTATCCTAAAATAAATACTAGCATGCAACGATCTGTTGTTTCACTGGTTACAGAACACTGTAGGATTTTGGTCACACGAACATCGAAATAACTCGAAAAAAGAATAAGAAAAACTTTTTAAATACTCACTTTTCTTAAACCATTCGTACAAAAAAGTAAAAAAAAGGTGCTGTTTATGTATGACTAAAAGGAAAAGGACTGGGCGCGCAAATTCAAGAATTCTTTTGTGAATACCTTCTACGCGGAAACAGCTTTAAACATATAATTCACATTTATTTAAGTGACTATATTTCAACAGTTAAAACGTTAATGATGTAAGTTATATTCAATATATTATAATAAACATTTTATGTCCTTGACAAATTCAAAAAAGTATAATTTCTTAAGTTTATAACTCCTTGCATTTCTCCGTTGGTGAATTGATTTAATATTTTTGAGAAAAATTTTAAAATTAAAAGGAAAAGAAAAGAAACAAAGAAGGGTTCTTAATAAGCTTGAGAAGCTTAAATTGCAAATTATATTAAGTTTGTAATTTGTCGGTTATTAAAGAGAATAAAATTTTAACTAATTAAAAATTGGAGGATTAAATCTGTGGTATCTCGAATAAGGGATTTAAGTCAAAACTGTTAAAATTCAGTTACGTATACCATAATATTGGGTCGGTTGGCATTTACTCATAAAAATAGTATAGAAGTGCAGTTATTACGAACGGAAATACAGCTAAAATTAATAATATTACAGTAAAAAACGGTTTCTTAAAATCGAAAAGTTCTTATCTGTCCACCGAGAAACAATTTTCTTCGAAAGAAGATACCAGCATTCTCAATTAATTTGAAATGAGAACATGTTGGTTTAGAAACATCGGTAGGTGGAGTATTTTTTTTTTTCATTCTGTGTTTTGTTAAAAAATATATATATATATTTAACTTGCTAGTGACTTATGCTCTGTGCTAGATAGATGTGTGCTTCAATAGACTAGAGAATATAGTCGATTCGCTGTGTATTAGAGACATCATTTCTTTAGTGTGTTCAAATACATAATGCAGAACTATAATAAATAGGAAATAGCGTAGTTCAAAATTGTGCTATACGTATGTATCTACCAGAGAAGTATGAAGTATCTTTTGTTTGTTCTGTACAATAAACATTCTTGATTTAACACGCTCTTCTGTAGCACCACAGAAATAATACGTGGAAAATGCTCGATTATAATGGAAATTAATCCTTGTTGGAACTATGAAAGCAATCAGTTAATATCAAAATTGGAGGAAAGAAAATGGAACACTTTTTGAACTTAAGCAGTGTCAAAGTTTGCAATAAAGTGAATAACCATGGAATGAATATCAGATATGAAGAAAAGTTTAAGACATTGTAATATGATTTTTTTTTTTTTTACAAAAATAAACAAGAAAAACATTGATCAAACATTTTGCGTATTTTGTCCAATTACGTAACAGCTACTTGCCATGCTGTGCTTGCAGTGAAGATTAAATAAAACATTAGAGATGCGCGAAATACATTTTTCAGAAAGAATAAAGATTACATTGCTCTGCATAGATTTTGATGTTTGGCAACAAATAACCGTCTGAACTCAATTTTTACACTGATTTCTAAAATGTAATCCGGTTCGTTCTATCATGTCAGGATTTTTTAAAATTCGTAAACATTTCATTATAAAAAAAATATAATAATAACAAAAACTTTTTAAAGACATACTTTTCTTAAACCATTCGTACTAAAAAGTAAAAAAAAAAAAATATGTTGTTTATGACTAAAAAGAAAATCATGGGGCGCACTCTCATATACAGTAACGTTAGATAGATAGATAGATTTCAATCAAGTCAACTCTACATAACAATGATTTCGACCGAAGCATTTGAATCAAATTCAAAGGTATAATAACACCAATAGATTAACTATTCTAAAAATTCCCACAGTTCCTACTTTTTTTTTTCAATACGTGACAAGTGTATGAAAAAGTCTGTAGATTTCAAAATTAATAATTTGTCTGATTCGACACGTATTTTGAAGTAATAAAATACTGCTAAAGAGATTTTGTGTAAAAGAAATTTTAAATGAAATTTTGCATTCTTAAAAAAATGATAAATTTTATGCTGGTATCTTTAGTATCTTGGTGTCTTCCCGTTTCACTTTATCCCTGTTTTGAGTCCTTCTGGCAATTTCGTAAAGTTGAGATAAGTTATTCTCATCTAAGGGGAAACCGGAATTATAACCCAGGCCATAACCCATACCCATTTCGCCTTATAACATAAGGGATTTTTTTCCCTTCCTGTAGCAGGGATTTCTTATACGTACAATATCTTAGGGATTTGTCAGAACTAGGTGTAAGGACCGGCAAACAATTTTACAGGGTGGGTATCAATATATGCAGCTTTTCCAAATAACCAATGTATCATTACGCACAAAAATTAGGTAAAAGAATGCACTCCAGTTTTAGAAATGGAATATATTCATAGAACAGACAGTAAACATAACAGTTTTGAGCACTTTAATTCCATCTTTTAGACTAGATTTACGAGTCTACACAATTGTATCAGCTGGATGTAGAAGCCCTAATTTTTTTTTTTTTATTAATTTTTGGAAAATAAGACACAAACGAAGCTGTAAAGAACGCACGACTCACTTCATTTCCACGATCTTTGCGATGTTCTCTCCACCAAATGTCTTGTTCTTTGGTATAACATCTAGAACGTTTAATATTTATACATAGTTTGAATATATTACATATGTAATTTGAACGCATCCAGACAACCGATGCTTCAAGAGATGAACAATAGACTTTCTTTAATATACTGTATAACTGCAACTTTACTATGGAAGAAGAAATTATGTATCATGGCACATTCTTTTTAAAAATGCTTTATAGGAAGTATACAAAAAGTATATATTTTTTTTACCAATACCAGATAAACACGACGACTTAAACAGTGTACAACGAACTGTACATACATGATATTTCTTCCGAACTTTTTCTATAGGTACCTGTGTAGCTACACATCCTTTTACACCCCCTCATAATACTTACACCGTATCATTGCCTTAGTATCGTTGTTATTACGTTAAGCAAATAATCTTTTACACGAACACCTTTCTATACAATCGCAACATTTTCCCATGTTATGTTTAGTTACCAGTCTAAGCTACTTACTCTGTACTTTTTTTTTGTAAAATGTTGGTCCTTATAATATCTGAATATGAGTGTAGCTCAATCGAACAACATTTGCGTCACATTCGGGAGGCCCGAGTCGACTTCTTGATGGGCGGTTTTTTCATCTAGTTTTTCGCAGCTTTATATGACAAATGCCGAGTTGGTGTCTTTACATGAAGGCCAGACTACTAAAAGGTGAAAATGATAACGTCATTTTGATGCAATATTGCATTGTATTCATCTATAACACTAACGTAATAACAGCAATATACCAATTCGATTGTCCTGTCTAAAAAATAAATTGCCTGTCTTGATAAATTTCGTTTTATAAAATTTACTATATGGACCGGTATTTTCCCTTCTTGACAAATGGGACAGGAGAAGTAAAATAGTATCAGACAAAACGGGAATTTCTTAAGATAACGACATCGTTATTTATCTTTCAGAATATGCATTGAGGCATAGCCTTTTCCAGCTTGAGAAGGCTTATGATTGAGGATTTACGGCGAAACTGGGAAAAGCCAAACGGGCATGAATTCTATCTTCGAAATAATACAAATTTTCTTGTCATGACGACGCGACGTTAGTCATTTTAAAAGAGGAAGGTGTTGTAAAGACGTGCTGATCGCTTTCGCAGGAATGTTAAGTTTAGCGTAATCCCTTAAAAAAAAAAAAAAAGCTCTCTTTAAATTTCACTAAATCCGTCCGTCTGTCCGTGACGCAGGCTTGTGCCTAAATCAAAGCAGATAGTGGAATACTGCTTTCACATAGAGTTCAACTACCTCAATTTCTACGACCATTTATAATCTAGTGACTAAAACAATCTGCTTCTTTACAATTGGTTAGCTTTCCTTACACTGCAAAAAATGACTGTGTTGATTCAACACTTTTTGGTGTTCCAGAGCGACCACCACTTTTGTGTGTTGAATCAACACTGTTTGTTGTGTGGTTTCGGCGATTCAGCACTGTGATAGTGCTAGTATGACACCCTCCATTGTGTTAAATCAGCATTGACAACACGTCCATTGTACTGAATCAGCGAATGTTAACACCGTTTGTTGTGTTGATTTAACACACAAAAAGTAGTGGTGACATCGAAAAGCGTTGAGTTAACACAGCCATTTTTTTTTTTGCTCTCCACTTTAAGAAGTAACGCCTCTATCACAACAGATAGTAGGGAAAAACTTATTCAGATTTTAGTTGAGTGATGTGGTGGATTTATTGGTTCGCTTTTACTGACTGAAACTGGTAGGTCCCCTGCATTCAGTTAACTTAGGTCCTTTCCATTTGAAGACCACAGAAGATAATAGGACCATCAATTAGCTCTTTGAAAGGCCTTTCTAACAAGCTATCATGCATGAAGAGAACATGCATAGTCCGTCTGTTACAAGAAAATCTTTGTTTCATGTGCAGATTTACATAATGCTAATTGTAGACATTTAAAACGCTCTCCTGTAAAATCAATAAAATGAACAAAGTACGTTCTTTTCCTGTGGTCTTCATTTGATTAGCACTTTTCATTAAAACAATTCTCGCTGTCGCTATATGAAATAAGGTAGAGAGAAACTGGTTTCAGATTCCAAATCGGTGATCTTGACTTCGATTCATGTGACTATTTACAATCTGATGACCCTACAAATATTTTTTTAAAGCGCGACTAGCTTATCCCATGTCAATCATTCAACCTTTCGTAACAAAGTTCCTCTCATAATGTGCGACTTCCGGCTACAACCCTTCTTTACGGTACTTTTAAACTATATGTACTTCAGGGACGGTGCCAGGATAAAAAGTCCGATTTAAAAAAAAAATCATTTGAAGTATTCCCCATAAAATAATTAAGTATACTGACAAAACTGGTAGAGCTACAGGGGGGGGGGTAAAATAGATTTGTAGGGGGCTTGAGCCACGGTCGAACTGTGCTTGAGCCCCTCTGTATTGCCGTCTCCGCTCCAGAGTATTTCGTCCAGGTCAACAACATAGAGTGTCTGCATTAGTCTCTACTGGAAATAAAGATGATGATTGGAGTTGTGCCTGAAGGCAGGACCTGACCCGAAGGTTCCTGGGCAAGGTGAACTGCTGGTGATTTGCCATTGCCTTTCATTGGATAAAGATGACATCCTACAGACAGGGCCTTCAGCTTAACGCGAGATCCGAACCACTTGTGTCCCCACCAGGAATTGAACCCGGGACCCCTTGATCACAAGGAAGAGGGCGTTACTACTCACCCACATGGGACACGAGACTAGAAATAAAATATTTTTAAACCGGAGTAGTTGACCACAAATGGGCTGGACAAAAATTTTCATAATTGAGTCCTCGGAACATTTTGGGACGCCTAGTTTTCGCCGAAAACTTATTTTGCATGTCTTTGTTTATCTTGTGCAAGTGCTCGTGCACATAAATTTTATACTGAGCGCATAATTATTAGTATTTTTTTCTTTTAGCCGTCATGGAGACGTCTATACATATTCAGAGAGATAAATGTTGATCAAAGAAATCATGTGCAGTGTAACTGAAAAACGTAAACTTTAGGTTTAAAATGTGTCTTAAAATCTTAACTTTACCTTCAGTTTGTTATTTTGTAATGCACATGAAATATGATTTTAAAAAAAAACAATTTCGGAAACAACAGTCCCCTGATTAATTTTTGAACTAACAAAATTGTGATTAACAACGAAATTTGCAGTAGCGAGTTCATACGAATATATTTGCGGGAAGGAACTCTTTTTTGAGAAACTTTGTTGTTGTTGTTGTTGTTGTTGGAACTAGTTCCTTTTGAGAAATACAGAACGTGAACGGATTCAAGTTCCTTTTGAAGAGGAACGAGTAGACGTTCAGTTTCAAGAGAAACTGGTAAAGTCAAATTCGTTCCTTCTCTGTGATCGGCCTAAACTGAAAGGTTACCATTCCGGAAACTTAAAGACTCTCTTTCCTGACGTGACTGAGAAAAAATCTTGTCGGGATGGTCGACCGCTGGTATCGAATTATAAAACCCTGTTTCTGCGAAGTCGAAATAATACTAATTCTTTAATAACTCTTCTCACATGTTACGTTCAAATCCATTAATAAGATTTTCTCGAATGCCTACAAGCGAGAGAAATATTTCCTTAATTTACCTTAATTCCTTTTTTATAAGCTCAAGTCGTGCTTAGTTGCACGCCTTTCTTAAGAAATAAAGAGGATAAACAACACAGCAGAGCAGACACAACAAGCATTGATTGGAAGGTGACATGACGTGATGAAGGTCTCTCTCAAAGCTGCTTTGAGCAGGAATTTCATGCTAACAGAATTTATGTACAGATAAACAATAAGCTTATGTGGGGTGTGAGGGTGTGTGTAGGTGAGAGAGAGAGAGAGAGAGAGAAGAAAATGAGAAAGGTAGAATGGTAATGACATTAGAGTATATTTAAACATGGTGCGGTACAGTTTAGATCAACGGGTTTTCCTGTACGATTTGTATGTTAAGTATTCGTCCCTATCAAAATGTCAAAGATTTAATCGGAAATATCCTGACAGTGAAATTCCGCATACATCAACTATACTTAGATTGGTGAAAAAACTACCTAGCTGCCGTAGCTCAGTGGTAGGGCGTTGGCGTAACATTCGGGACGTCTTGGGTTCAATCCCAGCTGCCGACCATGGTGACTTAGGTTTTCCCAGGATTTTTCCTCAGTCACACCAGGAAAATGCCGGGATGGCACCTTAAACTTAGGCCCTGGCCAACACCACAACCTTTATTTACCCCTCCCTATCCCGGCCTTGACCTTAGATGCCTAAAGGCCATAAAATAAAATTCAAATTCAAATGGTAAAGAAACTAAGAACGGATATTTCTAGACTACCAATCAAAACGAAAGCGCCGAGTTTTGACAGGAAAAGTTAGACGAAATTAGGGAAAGGTTGGAACATACACGTAAAAAGTATTTTAAGAGGCTTGCTCAAGAAACCTACGTATGTAAGACAACAGCTCGAACCGCCACTAAACTACTGAAAATGAGACTCTACACAATTTCCATTCTACACGCTTTTTTTTTTTTTTTCTACAGATGAAGCCTGGTTTCATCTGGACGGATATGTTTTAATTTTCACGGAATGAAGGATAATCTAGTGTATGAGCCGAGGGTTTTCTGAACCCTAATATTGATTATTTTGAGCACCAGGTTCCCCTTCATTCCGTGAAAGTTGGTGTGTGCTGGTACAATTAGTGCGAAAATAATTAATTATTTCTCACAAACGATAAATAGTGCGCGCTAGGTTGAAAAAATTTTGCAACTATTTTTTGCGCAATTAATGCAAGTTGAGAAATTCTACGGGTATTTTCAGCAGGATTCGGCAACTGTTCACACGGTAGAAAAAAATATCAATGAATGCCATTCGCGAAGTGTTTGGTGACTGAATTTTAAGCAAACGTTTGTGTCCAGCAAGCTCGCCTGACTTAACACTTTGAAACTTTTACCTGTGGTGTAGTTTGAAGGATAAAGTCTACCGAACCAATCCCCATACGCTACAGGAGGTGAAAGACAATATTCGATTTGAAATTGAAAACATTTCTCGTGAAGAACTTAAGCGTGTAAGTCTTAATGTGATCAGACGACGTGGGGAGTGTGTGAGAATAGAAGGACATCATTTCCAGCACTTCCTGTAACACTGTGAGTACATTTACATTCAATCTGTGTATTACTTGTTTGTTATTAATGATGATATTTTGTTTTCTCATGTCATTTCCCTATGTAAACCGATTTAACAGTAATGAAGAAACAGTTTTATGATTGTATTAAGTAATTAACTATTAGTATATTAAGATACAATTCAACGTATGGCCTAAAGTTACCGGAGAACCACGGACCGCTTGGCGGGCGAGGATAGGCAAATCAAGAATGACCTCTGCCGGCAAGCGCTGCGCTGCGTTGCGTTGCCTTGCCAAACGCATTGTGTAGTATAATTGTATGTGTAATTATGCATATTTAATATACATTTCATACCCAGATACCTTGGTTTCCCTCCCTCCTGCAGCATGGGAACACCTCAACGCTGTTTCTCTCACAGTCAGTACAGTGGTAAGGAGAAACCGATACCGTACGCGTGACTTATGTGAAGCATTACTCCATACCATTCAGCCGTGTCGCTCCTGTGCAGTTCCAAGACAAATTCGGGATAGTGATGTTTGAATACCATAATCAGACATTTATTATATATATTACAATTGTTTCATCGACTTATCTGTTGACATTCTCAGAGAAGTTATGAATACGTTTTGAAATTCGCTATTGTTGGCGTCGAAATTTGATTTAATTTATAATAACTGTATTTAAACAAAATCTAAAAAAAAAAAATCTTTAAAGCAGGAAAATCTCGTCTAATGCCTTCCCAGGAGGCAACGTACCAAGAATAGAAGATACATTCCCTCGCTGAATTGCGATACTGAGGCGCTGGATTAGGAAGGTGGTCGAGCGAGCATCACCTGAAACGATCTGTATTCGCCGACCAACTTCTTTAATAAAATTAAGGCCTGCGGTGCCCCAAGTACCACTTGACTCAATTGCGATCGCAACAAAAATATACTGTGCAAGTAGATTAGAATATTTTCGATTTTTATCGGCCTCTCTACGAATAGCAGCACCACCCGCTTTCAAGGAAGAATGAGTAACATTTGAAATTGCGAATGTATCAGCGCAGGTGAAATCCCATAATAGAGGTCTTCCTCTCTTCCATGGAACTAGTGTCATTCCATCAGGTCTCTTACCGTCGGAGCGGCTGCAGCCAGATGGTTCTCGTACCGATGGTACATTAGCAGAAACTAGAGCTCTGAGGATGACATCATTGACACTAGAATGACGCATGTGTCTACCAGCACTCCTGATACAGGAGAGACCGTGAAGGCCCCGTTGATATAATCAGAAATATCGAATATCAGCAGTAATGTATGTATGTAGTGTCAAATGTATGTCCGTCAATCTAAATCCTTCACTCCACTATCCACTGCCGCAGGCGATGAATACTACATGTTGTTCCGTTGAAAACTCTTCTACGTTTTTTCAAAAGTACACCTATCGATGCTTGAAAACGCTTTTTTGATCAAACTTAATAGAGGAGTAGGGTATATCAGGACACCACCAGAAAGCATGATTAAAAGAGCTTTCGTCCATAAAGACAGACGCAGTGGCCAAAAGTTTGGTTCATAAGAATAAGCATTTATAGTGTGATCTAAGTAGAAAACACACGTTAATTTATAAAATGTTTATAATAATGGAAAATAAATACACATTAATGGACATTGGATGAATGCTCTATTCCTTCATGGCCGCCATCTTGAATTTTGCTCGATTTTTGAAATAGGAAGTGGGTCATGTAACATATCAATCTGGGCTGGAGTTTTACCAGAAATACATTAGTAAAGTCAGTTTTGTCATAAATTTATTTTTGAGGGAGATAATGAGATGTGACATTAGTATGCGTAGTTGATTGGAAAGTCCAGAAATACTCTGTTATTTTTGAAACAATGCAAGAAATGAAAACTCAGTGTGCAAGTAATTTGTATTGGGAATCACCTACACAGTACTCATTACTTGTTCACTGGGTTTTCATTTCTTGCATTTTTTTTTCAAAAATAACAGAGCATTTCTGAACTTATCAAACAACTACGCATATTAATGTCACCTCTCATTATCCCCCTCAAAAATAAATTTATGGCAAAACTGACTTCACTAATGTATTTCTGGTAAAATTCTAGCCCAGGTTGTTAAGTTACATGACCAATTTAAAAAAATAGAGCAAGATTCAAGAAGGCCGATTCAAGATGGCGGTCATGCTGAACGTACCCCCTGAAAGATAGCGCATTTACCCAATATCCATTAATGTGTGTTTGTTTTCCATTATTTCAATCATTTTATAAATAAACGTGTGTTTTCCTACTTCGATTATACTATAAATGAACCAAACTTTTGGTCACAGCGTCCGCGTTTAGGGATGAAAGCCCTTTTAATCATGCTTTCTGGTGGTTTCCTGATGTACCCTACTCCCCTACCAAGTTTGGTCAAAAAAGTGCTTTGAAGCATCGATAGGTTTACTTGTCAGCCTTATTAGTTACTTGCTTACTTACTCTATGCCTTACGGAACTCACAAGTTCATCGCCGCAATAACAAACGTTCACCATCGGGTTCTATCGTGGGCAAGATCAAGCTAGCTTTCATTATAAGCACCTAATGCTAAAAGATCCCTTCTAATATTGTCCTCCCAACGTCGTATCGGTCTTCCCAACGGTCTCTTTCCCTCCGGCCTTCCAACCAAGATGGAATATAGTCTTCGCTTTTCTTCCATCCGAGCTACATGGCCTGAACATCTTAGTCGTCGTGATTTCATTATTCTTACAACATCGGGTGAGTCGTACAATCAGTGAAATTTTTCATTATGCAGTCTCTTTCATTCCCCGGTCATCTCGTCCCGTTTCGGCCCGTATATCTTACTCAAAATAGTGTGAAAAATGTATTAATCTCGTTCTGCTTTTATTTTTCCTGCATAACCTGTTTTTATTGTATCCTAAGGGTTTATGGCTCTTTCGAAACTTTTTAAACCTCAGGTATCACAAATTGAAACGGGTATAAGATGATTACGTCACATTTTATGTTAAGAAAAACACAAATATTCATTGTGAAGCACTTCGAAAGTGTGAACAATGTTAAAATCTTAAGACCTTCCTTAAATAAATGAAATCTGATTCTTAGCTTTTTTTTTTTTTACTTTGTTAAATAAAAATTAAACTTCGTATTTTTGAACCATTTTTAGTACCGTCAACTACTGTCTTCAGCCCGTCTCAATTGTTTAAAATCCACAAACATCGACCATGCCCTAGCCTGGATTCGAACTCGGAACCTCGGAGACGCTGGCCTACGCCTCAGATCACACATACCTTGGTCGGCATTTGCTAAATAAAGAAGCAGTTAGTAATATGCCTCTGGTTTCGCTGAAGCAAGCTTGGTTCGTACAACATTTGGAAGGTCCTGGATTCGATCCCAGCTGTCGATCACCCAAACTGAGATTTCTCCAGGCTTTTTCCTCAGTCACAATAGGAAAATGTCGGTACGACACCTTCAGTTTAAGCCCTGGCCGACTTCTTTCCGCATCTTTCCCTACCTTATTCCGGCCTGAGATATATAATTATAGATGACTAAACGCCATAAATGAATTTAATTCAATGTTAAGAAATGTTGAATTCACAATTAACTGATTGTTTGGATCTGTTGGGGTTTACGTTTTAACTGAACGACTTACTACTCCGTTTAACCCCCCCACTCTAATGCATATAATAAGCTCCACAGGAAATAAATCTGACTACCGTAAATTTACAAGAAGGCGGAGAGTGAGAAAGTAAATAAAAAAAAGCTGGTTTTCATAATCTGTTCTGTTTCGTTAGAAGTGGAAAAGTGAGGAAATAAAAGACATTGCTCACAACATAGTCTTCGAACACTTTAAAGTTTCTGTAACTTATGCAAATTTTTGTCAACTTTGTTTTCTCCCCTTGCGTGGATTCTGGAAGTACCCTGCTCGTGCCAAATTTTGCGTTCAGAACTCCTGCAGCCATACAGTTCCTCCACGGGTTGAGTCATATGACCATCTCAACGAGCTACTAAATATTTGCTTAATCCGTCAGCGACTATTGTATTTAGAACTGTCCAGCATTTTTATTTATTTATTTATTATATTATTATTTTTTTTTAATTCGATGCTTTAATATTTCTGTTCAGTATTTCGTGAAATTTAAATTTTTATTTAAGACCTTTAGGCAACTTTTGGCTCAGGTCGAATGGATGATGAATGCATGAATTGGTGGGATGAAAAAAGTGGGAGGAAACGGGAGAACCCCGAGATAACCCACGCACACAATGTTTGTCCACAAAGTAAACATAGCACCAACCGAGGATCCCACGCACCAGAGATGAGCAATCGCAGCCCTCGGTATTTCATACTTTATATTTCTGGGTGTATTTCAATAGTTCGGTTCGATATTTATTTTAGTTCGATATATCGTTAAATATCAATGTTGAAAAAATATTGGAATTAGATATTCAATTTCAATGATCGAACACCACTATGCACTTTCAACACTTTCTGGAGCATGTTCTTGGGCCAAATTCAGATGATTTAAGTATACACCCTTCTGTATACTTAGCGTTCAAAATGATTGTGATAATATATGTCATCCCGTAACTTACCTAGTGTGTTGAAAGGCTGATTTTGTACACTGCTAACCCTTCTGAGTGGGTTATCGAAAAGTTTGAAATGTGCTCGGCTTAATCGGGAAGTTATTAGGCCAACTCACGGACTGACAATGCTTACTTGAATATTCCCCTGATTTCCCTATCACACAATCCGAATGTGGAGATCGTATTTTGGCTCAAGGGCATAATCGCTGCTTTCTGGTTCCTTATTTAATATGCATTACAGAAAGTATTCACTGAATCCGCCTGAAGCCTAGATTTGCGGTAAGATCCATTAAAAGATGCAACAAAGTTTTAATATAAATGGAGAGGGTGTATGCTAGTTATTCAGATGTGTTCATTTCTTGCAACAATCTTGGGAAGGGGGGGGGGGGGGGTTAGAAGGAGAGCAGTAAATATAAATGCAGCTTACTTTTACAGTTATCTGTATTCTCCAATCATCAACTAACTCCTTCAGGTCATCAGTGATTTAACGAAGAACGCAATGTGAGTTACCTACTTTATATTAATTATCGTTCTACTGAATTGTGTGGATAACTCCTTTTCATTTACACTTTTTATCATTTGAGGCAAGAAGAGCTGAGAATGATCCAATGGTAAGTATCCAAAATTTCAATTTTTTTTTATTTCATAATACACTGCACTCAATGATCAGAGGTTAGACTAATAACTATTGTTTCCTTCAAGAAAGATACTTTTGTATGTGAGGGTAAGTCTTTGAAATGCATTTTCTGCATAAAGATGTAGACAATTAAGAACATAAACGACAAGGTTCTCGTCAATAACTCTTGAAGCGGATCTCGTCAATATCTTTTATAATCCACATTAGATAACGAAGCAGAAAGTAGTAGTTATTTCCTGGCTTGAACCAAAATATGATCTCAGCATTCGTATTTTGTAACAAGGAAACCAGGGGAATATCCAAGTATGGATTGTTAGGCCGTTTGGCGCAACCTCCCCGATTAAGGTGAGCACATTTCTGAGCCAGATTTTACGGTACACCACTGATCTACAAGGAATTAATTAGAATTAGGATTGCCATACGTACCGGATTTGCCGGGACAGCCCTGATTTTAAGGCTTTGTCCCGGTTTCTGCATATTTGTAGCAATGTGTTAAAAGCAGCCAATAACACAATCAAATTGGTACAGTAAAATAAAAATGTTATCAGAAGAACAACTTTTAATTACTTCTATCTCTTATAATGTGTTGACAACACTGCTTTGGAATTCGGAGGACCCAGACTTGATTCCCGGTGGCGGCTATCCTGACTGAAGTTTTAAGGCAAGGTTAGATTCCTTCCAGAAATTTTCCCCCTTATTATTATTGTTCTTAAATATATCCAGTGTAAAATAGCCAAAATTGGGGCTGTTTCTGGACTCTTAAATTCGTTAATAAATAAATAAAGACACGTATTAATAAAATGTAGACAGTTTGCGAAAGTTTACTTCGCCAATACAGGTTCCTATTACAGCATAAATTTTAATTTGTTTCTTTTTGGAATGATATATTCATCTTTTTTATCACTTGTCAATTCCAAATAAAACAATATACTTTACTGTACGAACTTTTGGACCTTTTTTCCTGGGATATGATAATTTTATACAAAAAAAAAAATATTATGCTTCAGGTATTCCATCATCTTACGAATATTCCTATTCATTGATTCGCCTATAAAACGATTATTTTTTTAATATAACGCTCAAAGCTTCCTTCTCCTCGACAATACAAAATTTGGGTGAAAGTTATCTAATCAGTTTCCCTACATAGCGTTTTTTTATCCTGTTCTTAATGACTGTCATTAAGTGTAATATGGGCTCATCATACACAGTAAAAAACTGTTTCCTACAACTGAGAAAAATCTTCTTACCTGTCCACCGCGAAACAATTTTCTTGGAAATAAGATATCAGCATTTTTCTCCAATGAGAGGATACCAATTTGGAAATAAGATCAGTGAATGAGACTCATGTTATCTCATTTTCAAGAAAATTGTTTCCCGGTGGACAGGTAAGAAGATTTTTCTCAGTTGTAGGAAACAGTTTTTTCGCTACTCGCCTTGTATGCTAGTTGCCACGGATTCATGTTCCGCCGGGGTCTATTAAACAGAATGGTTCGGAGCACACTGTTCCGTCCTTAGAAGCTCACTAACTCTTTTGGGACGTTAATAAGAATTGAATCAATCGAAGAGGCATTACATTAACCATGTAACCATCTATTTAAACGTAATATAGTCGTCGAACAGGCCAAGTGGTTGTCATGCCACCCAGTTTAGTTTCGCGTGGCGTATAAATTTAATACGAAAAGCATCTTTTCTGCACTGTCTTCTTTCCTCAAATATGGCGTAATATCTCCACGAACTGTGTTATACTGAAAATAGGTGCTGCCACGATAGACTGCCATTGATTTCTGAACTTGCTGCTTTCGCCGAGAAAAAAATAGAAGCGACTGTTTTCGGCGTTCTATACATAAAAATAATAATAATAAAAATAATAATTAATAGCAACAAGTCATTGAAATACTTTTCGTTTAGTATAATATTTAAGTTGTAGGTTCATTTAGAACACATTGGAAGGAAAAAGTTGGTTATTAATGGAATCGGTATAAAATTTGAAAGCAATGTCAACATCTTAAGTATCATTTTTAAAAAATGCCCCACAAGATTTCTAACTTTGACAGTATTTTCTTATTTTAAAATAAACACCAGAAAACACTAATTTTGGAAATTACACGCCGATTAGGATTACAAACTGGAAATTGTCAAATTCAGGATAAACTATGGAAAAGCCGGACTTTTTGAAAAAAGTGCCGGACACAATGAATTTTCAGCAATGAACATTTTTTTTTCCTAGGCACAATCACGTTCGTTATATACCTTTTTATCTAGCGGTGAAAGTTTCGGGGAGGCAAAAATACGGTATTACTCAGTTCTTACCAATTTTTTGTACTTTCCGCAATTTCGCGAACGGAGACAAATATAGTCGAGTACAGTACCACCAACTACGCACCCTAGTGGTTAATGTGACAGATTACCGCTCGTGACCATAAGTTTACTATAAATAACACAAACAAAGCAAATTTAGGTGTATGTCCACCAAAAACCAGTTGGTTGGTAACCTAATATCGATGGCTATATTTTGACATCTTTTGAAATTTACTATCGACACGTTATTTTATAGGCCTCTTCGAGGAGCAAGGTACTGGCCTCATAGAAGCCCATCTTTTACGAGTTTTCGTAATTAATACACAAAAACTATCATCACTGAATGCAAGAAGCGTAAAACAAAATATAACTACAGTCATAATTATTATAGTCTAATTGTTTATCTGGATGTTATTTTAAAATCTGAAAACTAAAATTTTGCAGGTAAAATGAAGACGAGCAACAGAACATTGAGTTAGGAATTCCGGAGGAATCCAGGAATTTTGGGGTAATTTGCAATTGGTCTGTGTATGACATTTACATAAAATACTTGTACACTAAAACTTCATTTGTACAGACTTGATGGAATAGGCTTCGTTCCGAATAAACCAGATTTACAACTTTTTCATGTTATAAACATCTGCAAATACAACAAAATGGTTTACTTTACCATTATCATTAAAGTATAGGAGAGGGTAAATACAGAACAACACGGGATATTTACACTGCGGATAATTAATTAGACGCTCGTATTTGTAGACTATGTATTTTGAAACTGATGAAAAATTACGTTATTTTTTATTTTCGAAAATCGTTTAAAATAAACGAGGTTTTAGTATATATATATAATCAGTACTAAAACCCCTTCGTGGTAAAGGGAAGAGTGACGCAAGAATTCTACTCAGAAAAGAGGGTCCGTTGTGTCACTATGGCGGAAAGGAGGTTACTAAGTCTCTTAATTTTATTACAAAGCAAACACTTCCGCCATAGTGACCCAAAGAAAGTCACTCGCGAAATGGATATCACTTCTTTTGTGAGTAGAATTTTTGCGTCACTCTTCCCTTTACCCTGACGGGGTTTTTGTACTGATGTCACTTATTTTGTAAGGCTGCCTATTAAAAAAAATAGTGCATAGTCTTTCATACAAAAGGTCGATTTCGGACCATGGTATCTCGAGAACGGTAACTCCAATTAAAAAATAGGCATTTATTTTACTCCAATGGGTCCCGCAAATGACCCCCAAACCCCCCTGGTACCAACCATTTGGGGCTAAAGCAAAAAGACAGACATAATAAGAGACACACTTTTCGATTATTTGTGAAAATTCTGTGATTCGGCTAAAAAAAGTCGTAACTTTTGAACCTCTTCACCGATTTTGACGTGTAATATACCGTTTGCAAGGTATTGAAGCGTAGATTACGATTCTGCAAGGTTCGGCCGCCTATATGGTCTGGAGTCAGTGCTATCATCAGAAATATGAAATGTTGAGTGTTTTTGCAACGCCCTAGAAGGCTCAGGGAGGTCCTACCTAGTACCAACCCATTTTTTCTGTGTCTTAGTATGGCAAAGAGATTTTAAATGCAAGTTCAAGCATCAAAATCAAGCTTTTGTTCTCTAGATCCGAAATTAGCTGTATATATGTGAGTGCCGCTAACAGACTCCTTCGTGAGCGTCACTCGAAGAACTACCTTTCTTCATGATTATGGTTAGATTTACACTAATTTTACAGAATTTCGACAGAATCCGGACCCTCTGGACGCTCTCCCTGAATGCGTGATGTCTTCAATAAACACAATCTTTGTTATAAAGGTTATAATAATAATAATTATTATTATTCTTTTTTTTCAAAACAACAGAAGTCAATTCTGATTTTTTTCGTAGTGAAATTGGGTCAAAATTATGGGCTTTCGAAGGTTTGTGTCTTGCTCTATTAAAAATAGTAAAAGTGACTACTGTTGTTTCTTGTAAAAACAAAATTTCAATTAATAATGAACAATATATATAGTGTTCATTGGAAACGTTTTCTCACGTTGACATACAGAAGACATTTTCATCACAAACACGTGCAAAAATATTGGACTGCTTCAGAGAAACATAATACGCCTAATTGTCCAAGGGTCAGGAGATGATTTAAGATCAGAGACAATAGGAATCTATTCCAGAAGAGGGTACTTGTATTTATTATTATTATTATTATTATTATTATTATTATTATTATTATTATTATTATTTAATACATAAATTTATATTAGTTTCCTTTGTAGATTAGATTAGTTTAGTTACGTTAGTATATAGTTTTGGTTCGGATATTATTCGTTGGTTTTCTTTACACTGGATTTGTTCCTAATTATCTTTATAACTCTATTTGCAAGATTATCACTTTATTTACAGTTTTTAAAAATAAAGAATAGAATAGTGTTGTTACCAAAGAACACATATTTGTTATAAACATCTCAACGAAATTACACAAAGAATACAAATAAAATCTTGCACGTGCTAGTACGTGCGTGTGGTAGTTGTGAATGGAGTTCTCGAAATGAATACAATTCAGTCTACAAACAGTTCACTCTGATTAATGGAGATATTATTACACATAAAAACTTGACTGCTCATTTTGCACTGATATTCTCTAATTTAATCGAAAGAGCAACTCATTACTCTCAAGGTTAAAGAGCGTAACCCACAAACTTTAAAAACTGAATTACTCGTTCAGTATACTCTTTATACGCTGATAATCTTTTACAGCTGTGAATGATTATTTAAATGTTTCTCAGTTGTACTTTGAAGCGTTTCCCGATTAGGGTAAGTGTGGTCTTCACAGCGTTTTTATTAGGTTTCATAGTTTTTCGCTTTCTTCCTCCAGAAACTTGGGTTAGCTTAGCTAGGGTGAACTAAGATTAGTTTCGGTTAGGATACATGGCATTATGTTAGATTAGTTGGACCGTGCTTACCCAAAGGTGGTATGTTCCATCTTCGGAGACGTTCAAGTATTCCGTAAGCAATTTTTTTATATATTTAGAGCAAAAATAAGCAGGTACTCGGCCCCTCTCTTTGTGCTTAGGTAATACTTGAAAAATTTCTTATTTTTATTTCGTAGTAAAAAAAAAACTGTTTAAATCTTAAAATCTTCACTGTGTTTTCAAGCGAATCTTACGTGGGCATTGTTCACATCCTTGCTCCCCCATTGTCAGCAAAAATAAGCAAAACTTGAACCCCCTCCCCCCTCCTTGAATGATTATGTAATACTTGAACTCTCTATTCTGAAAACTTTTAGAAAATATGGGTTAGGTTAGGATAGATTGGCCTTGAAAGCAACGTCAGCCTAATTGTAAAACCACGTAACTCCGCTTTAGCAATTTTACCGGAGAGAGAAGAAAGTTTTCCATTGACGATATGGTTTGAAATTTACCATTTTTTTATGGGAAATAAATTTTTGCGGATGTCCACATTTCACCGGGAGATGCAGCTAAGTTACTATCAATCTTTCAGAACAAAAATATCAAAATCGGTTTTCTTGGAGTTATGTGGTTTTACAATTAAGGTGACGATATCTTTAGCTACGCATCAAGTAAAACATTAATCTAAATCAGTGTACACTGTACAGGATTCGAAATGAAGAATTTCGGGACGGGCATAAGAATGGGTGGCCTGGCCTGGCCCGGCCGGGAATCCGGGAATGCCTGGGTAGGCCACCACCGGCCCTTTTGTCTTGTAACCCTAATGTGACCCAATAAAGAACATCACTTAATCAAGTTTTGCTACTACTTGTGGCATGAGGGTCTTCACGGTCTTCCAAAATTGGCAGTTTTGACATACAGAACTTGTTCACCAGGGCTACTGCAGGGTCCTCATAAATCGCAAACAGGAACCATGTAAAGTTAAATATGGTTTCAAGGCACTGTACGTATTTACTTAATACTTTGTATTTTGAGACTTGATCAGTATGTAAGGACCTTGCAAGTTCTTTTTGGGGCCAACTACCATGAAGAATATTGAAGACCCTTGAAAAGTGATTTTGGGACTCACACATCACAACGCCCACTATCACGAGGGCTCTTTGGTTTCCCCGGTGGGTCCTTTGGGTATCAGTCCGCCCCTGGACGTAAGCCGTGTGAGCTAGGGGATTGGGTCACAAGTTCATGAGGTTGAGGGTTCGAATCCCGCTTGAAGAAGGGATGTTAGTGGATTTTAAACTCTGTGCATTCACATCATCGTGGCGGGCCGAAGTCTATAGTTCCTAAAATGGCTCATATAAAATAAAGTTTACCACTAAAGTTTTACGAAGAATTTGTTGCAAAGTAAATAAATAAATTAATTAATTATCACTTTTTTTTAAACATATAGAAATGAGAAGTGAAAAAAAATGCGGTTTACCTCTTTTCTTGGGCGACACATCTTGTGAAAGTATCCTATCCACTCCAAATTTCAGGTCCCTGGAGGCTATTGCCGGCTGTGGCTGTTGGTCTGACCGCGGAGATGCTGGAGGAGTTGAGGGTCGGCTGCTGCCTCCAGTCACCGCCTGGAAGCTGCTGGACAGCGGCGACGGATACACAAGGTAGCTGCCCGAAAGAAACATCTATACACAACACAGACACACGTGGAACCGTCCGCGAAAGAATTAACGCTATGACGCCTTCTTCAAGAAGAGTGAAAAATTTGTCAAGGAAAAAAAAAAAAAAACACAACAGTCTTTCTCCCTATCTCTTTCTCTTTCTTTCTTTCTCTCTCTCTCTCTCTCTTCGCTAATCTTTTCTTTGCTTCTGATTAATTGTTTTTTTAAAGAACTTCTTCGAGGTTTCTACTTCTTCTTCTTGTTTTGGCTCTCTCTCTCTTCTCTCCTTCACACTTTTTTACTTCCTGCTTCAATTGTCTTAACACGAGTCCGACGTGTCGGATACGTAGCGCAATCTCGACTCCACCAATGGGAGGAGCACCGGACAGCAGATAACCAATGAGGTACTGCGATCACTGAAAGGTAGGCGGGATGTTATTTATTCGTAGGGATCCACAAGCTAATAGCACGTGGTTTGAGGGAATCCCTGGAGAGAAACAAGAAGAAAACGTATGTTTTTTTTAAAAATCTGTAAGTTAACACACTAACAATTCGTTCCAGTTATTTCTTGTCGATTTTTTGAATTGATTTTATTAATTAAAATAACTTCTAGATTTTGTGGAAGCTACTGTCAGAAGATGGGAACATATTCATGTATAAACATATTCTTCTTTTCCAGGTGCTACTAAGCAAAAATTATAGGTACTAACAGGATTGGAAATAAATAATGTTCTATGGCATTTTTCGCGCTCTGCGAACTGATGAAAGGCAATGGCAAACCCTATCGGTTCACCTTGCCCCGACTGGTTAGGACCTGCCTTCGGACAGAACAGCCATCATCATCATCATCATGGAATCTATCGCTATATTTATAACTTTTCTTACATAATATGAATATTAGAAATTTCGCCCTTGGAAATTGCATCAGTGTATGTATCTTTCAAGAGGGTGACTGGCAAAATCAGTTCGCAGAGCGTAACTCCCCGCCCGCGAAAAGTTTTCGTAGTCTAGCTATAATATATAGAAACTACCTAGTCTTCATATCCCTCGGAGAGACAAAAAGCATCCCGCTCCAGAGATAAATACCCCCTTCGGATAGCTTTCTCTGAGCGAAATTATGAACTGCAATACAAGATAGTATTCCTAGACTTAAAATACGTATATGTATAGGCTATACACATACCTCCTTAACACAAATAGATATGATATTAAAATCCAACATGGTAAAATGTCATCAACATACATACTAAACTCGAAGAGCGGAATTCCGTCGATTTCAGCGGAAAGAGGGACCTCGTTCAGAGTGAATTTTCATCGGAGAAAACAATAAATTTCCGCTAGAAAAAAGACTAGATTTTGATGAGAACGTAGACAGGATATTTTTTAGGTGAATTTCCATCTATTCAGATAAAGTTTTCACCTTTCGAACACGAAAACAAAGCATGTTATGTGTTTTAAGTCATTCCACTTGGGATACTGATCATACAACCTTGTTGCACCTTTATCGCACACTAATTTTATCCAAGCTTAATTATGGTTGTGACGCTTATTCCTCTGCACGATTTTCAGCCTTACATACGCTCGATAGTGTCCATTATGCTGGAATTCGACTCTCCACTGCCGCGTATCGCACAAGTCCTGTCACCAGTCTTTGTGTTGATGCAGCTGAACCACCGCTCGAGATTCATAGGATGTACTATGTGTTGAGCTACCTTGCTAAGATATCATCTTTAGCAGGCCACCCAGCACATAACTTAGTCGTATACCCATGCAGTACAACGAGCCCTACCGTATATGAACACCGTGGTCACGCTACCCGACCACTTGGCATCCGAGCATCAGAATTATTAGAGAATCTGAATGCAGACCGCCCAACTGTCTGCCATGACCGTTTTAGTCTCCGTCCCCAGCGGACACTTGCCCGCCCACGGGTTGATATCTCTTTATCAAGTCTAAAGAAATCGGAGACATCCATGATTGAATTCCAGCAACGTTTTCGTGCGTTGCAGAGTCAGTACCCACGTTTTATCTCTGTTTTTTACCGATGGGTCCAAATCAGATGAATCTGTTGGATGCGCGTTTGTTGTAGATGGGGAAGCCCACCAATTTTCCCAAAGCCAGTATTTTTACTGCTGAGCTATATGCTGTTTTAAAGGTTTTGGATTTTAGTCTTGTTCATTGTTTCAACCACATCCTTGTTTGTACAGATTCGCTCAGTGTTGTTCAAAACCTTGACAATATGGATTCTAAGCATCCGCCCGTGATGTAAGACACACGTCATCTGCTCTGCCGGTGATGAGGTTGTCTTTTCCTGGATACCAAGTCATGTTGGTATCCATGGCAATGAATTGGCAGAGAAGCTGCTAGTGAGGCCTCTTTAGGAGCTAACATTGATATTCAGCATGTCCCACTTCAGGACATGTTGATATATTATAGGCAAGTTACATGAAATGAATGGCAGTGACGATAAGATGGCGTTGCTGTTAATAAATAGAAATAAATTAAGGTAACTGTTACTCCATGGAAATAATCTTGCCGAGATACTAGGCGTGAAGAAGTATTTTTATGTCGTCTACATATAGGACACAGTCGTATCGGGACGTGTGTAAGCCATAGTGCTGTTACCGCCCATACACTTCATTTTATCTTACGAAAACAAAGAAATTAAATGTTGAAAATGTAAAAAGATGCGACAGGGAGCAATTATTCATAAGTATTAAGAAAGAAAAGTAATGTACTTATGAATTAAAAATAACTTAATCTTGGGGAGATTTGAACCTGGGACTTTCCGGCCAGCTATCCAACGCCTTATCCCCTCAGCCAGCCGTCCAACTGCGAGAATAAGCCTTCGAAATTGTTTCTTTCGTCTTGTCAGGTAAGGTAAATACTTGAGAACAACGCTCAGAGATTTCTTATACATATCTTACTCGGTTATTCCTGGCGTCTTCTGGTATATTTTTGTCCCTGAGAAAAGTTTTCAGGTTTTCTATTCTCAGTTTTTACTAAACAACGCGATAAATTTCACAGTATGGCTTCGTCTTTCGATAACCTTCGCAGTAGCAAATGGTGGAGAACAAACTTGACTAGTAGCCATGATGCATTGTGAATTACTCTAAAAAGATGAGAAATCGCTCTTTCTAGTTGGAAAAATAAATTACATCCAAAAGCATTGGAATTCTATCTAGAAAGAGCACATTCTCCATCCAAAGAGAGAATATTTAGTTGAAAACCACTCTTTTTTATTTAAAATTCTGCTCTAAAAAGAATGGCCCTTCTTTCCGCTCTCAGAAGAGTGAATATTCCACTGTTTTGATTTAGTGTGAACGTAGAGTATTGAAAAAAAGAAAATGTGGGAAACAATCTTAATATTAAAAAAATAACAAACAAAAAAGAAACTATTCTATTGAAACTGTATACTTGTAATGACTGCTGGATTGAATTTATTTATGGTCCTCTGGTATCTTTGGTTCAGGCCCGGATGCGCACGGTATCTGCCAGGGTCTTACTTAAGGCACCATCCCGAAATTTGATTGGTGAAACTGAGAAAAAAAACAACTGGAAAACCTAAGCCGTGATGGTCGGTCACGGGGTTCGATTCCGCGTACCTACCCATTGCCTATCCGAAGTCTGCGACGTTACCAACGAATACTTTAAGTATTCATTGACGTTATCACCTGGACTACGGGGGCTGGTTTTTGGCTGCTAGAAGTAATCGAAACGTGTTACGTGAATAAAAATGTGAATTTAATAGGTGGTAAGATAATAAATGGTAATAAGGTAAGTAAGAAAAAAATCATTTATCGGCAATAAAAGTCATTTCTGCAATCCGTATCTTTCAACGGGCTGTGCCAGAGCCAAAATATTTACCTTGAAATGCAAAACATCATGTAAAAGCACGCAATAAGGAACACAGTGTTGATTCCAAATGTGATTATAATGGACCTGAGGTCTTCTATAATAAAACCGTATTTATAAACCTTTTCTTCTTTTTGCTGTATGTTTAGTTCTTGTGTGTGTAATGGTGAAAGAAATCATGTATTTATGGCGACTGAAGAAATTATGTACTTCTTGTTTCAAGTACACAGTTTATTATAGGTATATTAATGTCCTTGTTTTTTTTAATGGATTATATTATTGACTAAAATCCATGTATAGGATTGCATGTTTAGTAGGAACTAATATGCAAAAGATGGAGGCTCCCAATTCAATAGGCTTACATATATATCTTTTTTATGTTCGTCTGGGCATAACTTTGGAATGCCAGCACCACTTTTGCTAAAGAAAATCGTTGTGTAGGGAAAGTTTTGGTGAGAGATTCCGTTAAAGTATAGGGAGTCCGAAATTGACTTAACACGACATGAGGAAATGCTCTGTCTCTGGTTGTCTTCATTTCTCCTGCTATGCAGCGTGTTGAGCTGTAGGTCATTCCCGTGTGTTTAGTGAATAAAAGCACACATGCATTGAGTATATACTTTGACCTGCTAGTCACTCGATCTGTAAACACGTGACTTTCGTCTGTGTGGAGCACTGAAAGGGGAGGCGAGATAATCCCACCACCTAACACACCTAGAGAAGGTCCTGGCCAACATACAAGAAGCGTATAAGACAAATTTGAAAGTGTAGTGGGACCCATTTCAAACACTTTGTTTAGGATGCATTTCGACCTGGTACATGTTACTTTCAATTCACCATAACTTTTACGGTACACTGTATATTTAAGGAACATGTAGAAAGAACACTTTTTACTGCATACAACTGTTGATTAAATTCCTTGAGAGATAGTTAATACAAATGACGTTGAATAATATGACCATTACTCACCTTTATGGGTGATTTCACGGAAGAATTATTTTTTCCTAGTTGATTAGAGAATGGACTTAAAAACGGGCTAAAATTAAATGTATTTCAATTACATGACAAAAATTAAAATAAATGTATTAAAATTATATAAAAATCAATATAAATTAAATTTACTAAAATTACATTAAAATTGAAATAAATTAAATTTATTAAAATTATATCAGAATAAAAATTAAAATAAACTTATTGAAGTTAATCAAAGTTAAATTTAAAAATAAATGAATAATCAACATGCACGGCAGTGCATGAGCCAAATTCTTCACGTCAGAAAACGTCAGCACTGCCAGAAGCATGTTATACAGGAACAAGAGTTTATGGCAAAATCGACGATTTGGGGGCCCCGTAAGAAAAAAGATGTTAAAGATAGGAATATGAGCTTTTGCCGTTAAGGAGATATGGTAAATATGTGCAGATGTACAAAATTTCATATTCGTATCTCAAACTATGTTCTAGTTGTGGACCCCT
>JAGDQP010002922.1:606-69967 GCA_022664845.1 Lepisma saccharinum
AGGGACATGGGTGTGGATTTTAATACTTAGCAGCTAAAGTCGGCGGGTTCGAGTCCCGGCCGTATGACCTCATTTTGCTCCCAAAAATTCATGCGTAGTGTTATACAAACACCTCCTAGGTCACCTACGTGGATGATTACGGTCATTAATCAATGATTCAAACAAAAAGACTTACCAATATATGTTCTAGAAGAATATTCACCTCACGAATAGTGTGCCTTCTTAACTATGATATAGTCAGTTTCAGATGGTAACTAAGAATGAATATTGTATGATTTAGCTTCAGCTTATATAGTGTGAAATTCAAGCTTGACCTATAAAGTTATTTTCTGACACTGACCATTTCACCACAAGGCATATTTTTTTCTTCTTTTAAAACTTTCACGCCTCATTCAAATGAAACAGGCAGCCAACGCTATTTCCTCATTTGTCAGTGACGTCAGTCTTTTAAAGCATTAACAATCTCAAATAAAATACCCACCCATTCCTATTTCCTAATTCATCACTGACATCAGTAAGTGTTAACAAGTACATTATAATTTAATCTTTTAATAGAAAAGTTTCTCCTTTGACGTCAGAACAAGTCCTGTAGGGAAGCATTCACCTACCAGGAAAAATATTCCATTGAGTCAACTTGCAATGCTCATTTCCAAGGTTCAATTGCACCAACTCGATCATTCACCTAGAGAAAGTACTACTGTGACGTCAAGATAATATCTAGCCCTATTTAAGAAGAGAAAACTTACATGGCTTTTCGCTTTAAAATATTCGATCTTTACATGAATAATAACTTCTTTAAAAGTTATTTCAGACGAGGAAAAGTCCGTCTTAATTCTACAATCAGATATTAAGTATGTCTTCCTAAAAGAAAATGAACTTCCTCTAACCAGATTTTCATCTTTACATGAATAACAACTTACTTCATCAGAACCTTATTTCACATAAGGGAAAATACAACGGTCTTATTTTTAAGAATCAGACAATTACTTCCTCATAGAAATCAGATAAAATTCCCCTTTCTAGCAGTCACGTGAACAGTCCCTCGTTTCATATTTGTATTCCCCGTGTCATATTTTAACTTAGAACATCATACCAACAACATTTTAGTTCCATATGAATCAACAAATGTGTAACATTCATCTCGAAATGTATTTAATAAAAGGTAACTTTTTTTTTACTAACTCAATTTCTCGATATTTTTACCGTAAAATGTTAATGTGGATTTTAATACTTAGCAGCTAAAGCCGAATCGTGACGGGTCGAAGTCCAAAGTTACTAGACAGGCAGTCTGCGGTGGTTGGCCATCAGCTCGAAGGTCCCGGGTTCGAATCCCGGCAGGAGCATGGGTGTAGATTTTAATACTTAGCATCTAAAGCCGAATCGTTACGAGTCGAAGTCCAAAGTTACTAGACTGGCAGTCTGCGGTGGTTGGAGATCAGCACGAAGGTCCCGGGTACGAATCCCAGCAGGGGCATGGGTTTGGATTTTAATACTTAGCATCTAAAGCCGAATCGTTACGGGTCGAAGTCCAAAGTTACTAGACTGGCAGTCTGCGATGGTTGGCCATCAGCTCGAAGGTCCCGGGTTCGAGTCCCGGCAGGGGCATGGTTGTGGATTTTAATACTTAGCAGCTAAAGTCGAATCGTGACGGGCAGGAGTCTAAAGTTACTAGACTGGCAGTCTTACTAGACTGGTAGGCCATCGGCTCGATGGTCCCGGGTTCGAGTCCCGGCCGTATGACGTCATTTTTATCCCAAAAATTCATACGTAGTGTTATACAAACACCTACTACGTCACCTCAAGCGAAGTACGTGGATTATTATGGCCGCCATCTTAAATTTGCGTCACTCTTCAATTATCTCATCACTTTTTCCCACCCAAATTTCATTCGTAGTCTTGTACGAACGTCCACACCACGTCATGAGGTCAACTACCTACCACGGAAGGTCAACGACCTACCACGTCAATAAAACGACGTGGTGGATGCCCCTGGAAGGTAGGCAAGCCGCAATTTTCAGTCGTTCTCGTACCCTTTCTACTAGTACCAGTTATTGACGCCATGTTCTGCGAAAACTACTTATGTTATAATACTACTACTACTACTATTACTAATATACTACTACTATTATCCGTCCAGAGTTAAGTGTATACTGTTGCTCTTACGGCAACAGCGATCCTGGTTTGACTGCTAAATAAGAAAAACAAAACTCAGGTCTCTGAAGCCGTTCTCTCACTTCGGGTTGCCATAGCCAAGAGGAAACGCTCCAGTCGTGTTAGTTTTCGTCCCCTTTGCCCCGTCAAGGTTTTCAAATGAAATTATCGTTATATTATATAATTAAATATGTGTGCGTGGAGAAAGGAATTAGGGAATTAATTTTCGTACCAATGTAAAATATTAAACCTTTGCGATGGATCATTGAAGAGAAGTAACAGTACGTCAGTGGGTAAGTACGATAAGTAAAACTGCAGCTGTTGCCCATACGCTGCAACAATATAGACCAAACTCTGGATCGGTAATACTACTGCGTTGGTACGGCTAAGATGGCAACACGGATGGCTACAGTGTTAGAGGTGGGGACCTTTCAATCATCTTTGTAAGGTGTGGAAGAATGCTCTTGCTAAGGTTCGTGAAGATGTGATGAATTTAGTTTCCAGCTGCAAAATCCGAACGGAAGAAACTAGAAAATACATGCTATGTTCCTTTACTAAAGTTTTGACAGCTGTGACGGCTCGAGTTCCAGTCGGTAACAGTGCACGCCTTCATGTGATCAGTGTAAATGATACTGAGCATACAAACTAAATATTCCAGAAGAAAATGTCCGAACAAAATTGAATACAGTTTGTAGATACGTATTTTCTTATGATTTTATGTCACTGACTTTTTTTCTTTTACTGATTATTATTATTAGGGCCCGGAACTTGATGACCTAAATGTGACCTATAAAATTATCTTTCAAATGTGAAAAAAATGCAATTTTATGATCACATGACCAAATTATTACAGCAGTAGGCATTTCCACGATTAGCAAAAACCTGATGTAAATTGAAAAGTAAAGCGAATATAGGGAGCCAAAACTAGACAGAGGTTTGGAAAGGAAACTTTTTTTTTTTCAGATCATGATTTTTTTTTCAGATTCCATAATATCAGATTAACTGATATTATGGATAATTAACATTTCGCAAGCTTATCTAATGTTAGGATCTTTCCTCATGGGAAAAGAGTGTCTGACTCAAACTTGAAACATTTGCAGATTCTAAAACACAAAAAAAAATATTTGCTTTTGTCTATGCAACTGATTAAGAAAAATATTATTCGAAATTGCAGTTCACTATGATCGTCATTCATAAATCCTCAAATGAAAAAGGATTTTAGATTCCCAACAGGAACATTTCTATGTTTAGAGAAAATGCTCTCCACATCCACAGATGTTAAGGTGAACGAGGTCTCCAGGTGAAAATTCCTTTATGTAAAAGTCCAAACTGAAATGTTTTCTTTGCAAAATATTTTCGCTCTTTAACATAGTTCTCTAAAATTGTCAGTAACTCCTAGTCCAATATTTCATCCACACTCTGCAGATGTTCCTCGACGTTTTCGTATTTTACCTGCAACTGTCGGCATGCTTTCACCGAGTTTTTCCAGTGAAGTAATTGTGGTTGTCAATATGGAAAAGTTGCTCTTAATATGAACCTGACGTCCTTTCAAATCCGACTTAGCCACCGGATCTTGAGAAAATGCAGGTCTATTGGAACTGTCAGGAACTGATTTTATCACGTCAAAAATATAAAGATTCTGTTGACCTTCCTCGCCTTCTTCGTGGTAAGTTCCTAAACCGCTTCCAGATGCGCAGAAAGGAGCAAGCGACATTTTGTTTTGTTTCTTGTATGTTTATATGTGTGAAATATGTAAGTAATTCCACAAAAAGAAAAATGTTTAAAAACTACAGTAAATAATTTTTAAAATGTCCAAAAAGTACCTAAAAACGAGAAAATTGCCAGTAAACCGAAAAACGGTAAAAAAAAAAAAAGCAAAATAATGGAAAATAAGAATAACGTATTCTCCTTCAGTTTTAGAGCGAAATGAGTTTTGCTTATGGTCGGCATCGTTACCAAACATTCAAGAAAAAATGAGATATTTTTTTTAAAAATTCAGAGCTTTACTAATTATACTGTGAATAACTACCGCCTGTCACATACAAAATGCTCTTATTCTGAAAAGGTAGTTTGTTTCATTGACAAAATGCACATACATTCCTCGTATTACGGCCCTCTAGGGCCTATTAAGTTTTTCGTAAATTTCGTATTCGTACTGGTTTTATCACAAAATGTTTTTAGAGGTTACTCTGATACGGCTTACATCAGATTGCTGCGAAAGCATAACGTTCGTACGTATACCATATTATATTTTTCGGAAATTTTATTGAATATTTATGTGTAATTTTTTTAAATAAACATTTTTGGTATCTACATAAAAATTCATATTCGGAATCGTTTTAGCGCAAAATGGCGTCTGCTACTCTGACGCGACAGTTCCAGAGGTTCCTAAATTCGAACCCGCAGAGACTTTACTAGTTACGGGTCGAGAATGAAACTTACAGAGTTTGTTACAAGTATCTAACTCTAACAGCCTACCAATGACGTGAGACGTGAATCGTTTTTTTTATGAACTTTTGTATGCCTTTTGTACAATCAACACGAAAAAGCCAATAGAAAAAAGAACCGTTCCTAACCATGAAAGAAAGAATTTCAAAAAATGTCATTTTCGTGAAAACCGCCATTTTGAAATATCGATTTCTCGTTGATGTGACTTCATATGGAGGCAATTATGACGTCATTTCATTGAGAAATAACTATGTTACAATGTGAAAGCAAGCTCATGCTCTTACCTTTTACCTGGTGCCTGATATTTGTCCTGAAAGTGGCTGAAAACACAAAATTACTAAAAATGTGGAACTTAGGGAAAACTTGGCAACCCTGCAACTGCTTTGGATTTTTTTAGGGCGAAACAAAAGATAGGGTGGTACTTCTATCTGATTCAGCTACCCATAAAAATAATTTGAACAAAAGCTGAGACTATGAGGGTAAAGTCACTGTATAGATTGAAATTTAGCCTGCCGTTAAAACAAACATCATAACAGAAAAATATAGATTTCATCAATAATGTCAATATCCTGCTCAACCCACAAGAAATTAAATTCCAGTATTGAGAATACAGGCTAACAAATGCAACTTGTTAGGTAACATATGTCTTTCTTTGAGGAAGCCTTAACAACGCAATTGATATATGCTATAACTGAGAATTCACTTAATAACGGCTATAAGCAACAGATGCTTTAACTTATGAATAAGTGATTGAATTAGCAATACAACATGAAATTGTGGATATGAATAGTAAAGTGTTAACAGGACACACAAAGTATACCGTACTTTAGCTCCAACAACACATGTGAATTGGATTCGACATAGTGATTATTCAAAGAATAGTAACCAGTTATTTAAATTCAAGGCTATTTAAATTCAGTGTTGCCAACTTATCAAAGATTTTTCAAATGTTTCTATATCATTCAAAGTATCTGCACTAAATTTTTCCTGATTATTCTTTGGCACCTTACAAATATTACTGTGGAATTCAACAGCGCCCGAGCAGTCCATTTTACTGAGTTGTCATCTTGTTATAAAATTTATAGTTGTCAATGGTTCCTATAACATTTTAAACTCATCTGCACCAAATTTGAGAGGAATATTCTCCGGCATCTTAGAAAAACGACTGCGGGATTTAACACCCATAAGCAACAAAGTTGTTAGTGTTGCCAAGTGATTATAAAATTTATTTTTTTATGAAAGGTTCTATGCCGTTGAACCTATCCATAAGAAATTTCCGCAGAAATGTTGTTTGAGACTGTAAGAACAACTATTGGACTCATCATCCCCGCAAGCATCTCAAACTCCATCGTATGCCTTTCTCAAAATGCCTATCATGCACGTTCCACAAGGGCTTCAATGCCGTTACAAGTATCTGAACATTTTAAAAAATGGACTCTTCCCCACTTACAGTGATACTCTGTATAACAATCAAATGAAATGAGCCACTTGTATAACCTGAAAGCATAACGTATTTACGAAATTTGACATATTTGATGATCCCATTGGTTTTGTGGTTAACCTTGTTTTAAGGCCCGATTAGTCTCGTTTGTATTATTTCATTGAGACGACTATTTTGCATGGAATAAAAATACTCATGTTTTAATTTCTTTAAGTTTACTTTCTTATTCTTCATTTTTATTTCGTTATGCCCTAACAAACTTATACTGGTATTTCGAAAGAAATGTCTACTCCTATGCATGCTTGAAAAAATACACGTTGTTTAAGGATCTAAGTTTTATTGTATTATTTTCAGCATGATGTAATATTATTTCCTTGCTGTGCAAAAATATTGTCAGGCACTAATTTTATGTGATTGGTATCTTATGCTGACACGTTGAACGATATTGAAGTCTCTGGAACAAACAAACATATTGGACTGGAGCATAAATTCTGCCGGTGTTCTAACCATTTCACTCAAACAATAACCACTAATCAAAGATGTCACTAACTCCAGAACACTAACTAACTAACTAACTGTATGGCTTACGAAACTCGAGAGTGTATTAACAAATATTCATCATTAAATTCTATTCTTGTCATTCTATTCGTCATTGCAATCTATTCTGTACAACATCAAACACATTTTCATCGTGAACTTCCAATTCTCGACGATCTCTTCTAACACTAATTAATAATATAGTTTCTACCATCTTCACGACTGTTTTCCACCATTCAGGGAACTCCATTTATCCTTTGTGGTAAAACACATCGGATTCTGGCTGCCGAAATTCTCAATCCAATAGCGCAGTTACGCGTTGTTGAAAAAGGATCTGCCACGTTATGCGCTTGACAGTGCACGGAAAATATGCTAGTCCTAAATTGCGAGGCCTGAGGAGTATGCAGGATGTGGTAATAACTTCATTTCCAGCTCCTGAAGGACTGTTTTCGTCATGGTTGTACTCTATAGCCTTGTCCATCTACAAACCAAAGAATGGCGTTTTCCTGGTCGTTTCCCTACAATGACTGCCTACAATTGAGACAATTATTAGCAATTCAGTGCAGGTGTTCCTCTAACGTTCCTGGGAAACTTCTCAAAGTGAATGTTTTTTTTCTGGTTCCTCCAAACGGGCAGCAATATATTGCGGGGCTGCCGTCCACTTTTCACACGGGCTTTGAAACGAACCCTTTCTGCTCGGGCTGATCCACTATTTTCTGTGTATGAAGTTGATGTACAGACACTACTTTTGTTACTCGTGAAATTCTGGACAGAAAGGATTGATGCTGTTGGTAAGAATTGCGATGACGAGCGAGTAAAGAGGCATAGACAGCTGCACGTTGTTTTTTTGTTGTGGCTGAATATGTGGGAAACACACGGGCCAAGTTTATGCACCTTCTGTATGGAGGGAGATGTCTGACAATGGTTGTAATCATAGTCCGTCTGTGTGATCAATTCCCGTGTTGTTTGGTGTTGATCTGCATGAAATAACGCGTTCAAATTGTTTTAATCAAAATCCCATTTCCGAACAGATCGTGGGATGTCGTTTAAGTAGAAGTGTTGTTTCTTGGAAGACGCATACTATCTTTGCATAGTCCTCTTATTAATGGCGTTGTTTGGCCTGAGTTTTTGATACCTGAGGGCCTAAAGTAATATTCAGTTTCAAATGGCGTTATCATTATTCACTACATAAAAGTTTCTGACAACATCCGAGACTGGCACACCTTGATAAGAATCAATTAACAATGTGCCGAAAATGTTTGTCCTTCTCAACTTGGCATGCTATATTCAATCGCCTGAAAAACAAATAAAGATACATTAATATCAATGGTTCAACCTGGCATGAATTAACAAAGGAGTGTGTTATGAAGTACGTGCATTGGGCACACATAACAACAGTAACAACTAGTTCACAGTGGGATATTACACCTCCTTTATTGTCCGAGATAATTTATGCACCAAACCAATACATACATATTGACATAATATTTTGAATAACTCGTAAGAGGGAGAGGTTGAGGGTGCTTGCCAATGAGAAATGCCACGATCGATTTTCAAGGTTCTCGAAGAATATTTGAGCATAATTTGGTACGGATACATTGCCTTTGAAAAATCGAATTTATAATAAGGTAGCAACACTGACACTTATTTGTTTAAGAGTGGAACACCACAGTGATCCTTCTAGAGTATTGAAGAAAATTCATCTCAAATTTAGTTCAGATAAGCTAACTGGCATAGAAACTACTGACAAAAAATAAATTTTATAATAAGGTTGCAACAGTGACAAATTGGTTACTTACGGGTGTTGAATCCCGCAATCGTATTTCTAGGATGCCGGAGAATATCCTTGCCAAATTTTATGTAGACGAGAAGAATAGTATAGGAGCTATTGCAAAATATCGGATTTTATACTAAGATGGGACTTAGTACCCTGAAAAATGGGTTGCTTCGGCGCTTTTGAACTCCACGGTCGTGTTATAAGGTGTCAAAGCACCTTCAGGCAAAATTTACAACAAATATTTCAGGAAAATTTTACTTTGCGATAAGTTTTCAACATTGAAAACTGGTTTATTATCGGTGCTTGAAACCCCAACAGTGGTGATTCTAGTGTCGCAAAACATGTTCGTGAAAAGTTTAGTGGAGCTGTATTTTTGGGGGACTTTTATTATGTTGTTTATGGTTTATGACACATTTCATGACTTCCATTCAAATTTTCAGCTTGTTATTAATCTGTTCCAAGGTACACCTTATTTTTGCTGGACTTTAATAAGATAATTCCTTGAATCATTATTATCATAATCATTACTATCCGAAATATAAAAAAATAACATTAAAATAAAAACATGTTCTTGACAGGTCCATTACCAAAGTACTTGTCCTCCTTGGAAAGTGACTAAAATATGTTATCATGAAAGTACACGAGGATATTGACGATTTGATTACTGTAAGGTCGAAGTAAACAAGGAATTATGTTATCATATTACGTGACCAGTTCTAAACATACAGAAGAAGAGGCCGAACCACAGTACTAGGAGTAAAGTACGCATACTTACTTCAAAACTACACAACTCAAAAACATGTTAATGTTTAGTTATTATCAAGAATGAGTTAAACAAACATTGTCCTAACAACTCTTGAAAGTGTCTTTACTTCATAGGTTGTATGTAATGCAGAACTTGTGTAATTTTGTTTAGGTCTACAAAACAATTATTGGTATTAAACGTTTAACAAGAATTACATTTATGTTTTGCTCTGGTTTAGTTGTCACAATCGAGCGTGTCGGTTAGTGTCCATAACTGTCATTTTTCAAGTTGTGTCGCTTTTCCAAATAGAAAGAGCAGCCTTCTGCAGTATTGTTAAAATATATTCTTTTACATTTATTGGAAAAGTTACTTTTTGAGTTGGGTCACGTTCGAGCTAAGTGTGCGAGTAATTGATGACCAGTAATTGAGAGTGGGTAGTGGCGGATGATGGGTATGGAGAAGTTAATGGAAAGTTTAATGAAAAATGCCAAGAAAGTATGAAGCTGACAAGAGAAATAAAGTAGTCCAAAGATTGGATGACGTTTACAAACAACTCTATTTTTTGTCGGAAATACAGTTTCAACACGATAAGAAAAATGAGCTGGAGATGGGTTTCACCAATCTTCGTTACGAATGTTTAAGAGCTTTAAAATGCATTAGATTCTTTATCTAACAATTTGTTAAATTCTTAGTGAACGTTGGTAAAACCGCCAAACGACAACTACCATATTGTTAAAGATGCACTTGTATGCTGCAAATATCTTTCGGAGGGCGTATCTCTTGGAGCGGAAGCTAAGGTATCAAGTCACTTACCTTACTCTTTCTTACCTTCGGACTCACAAAATTGTATTGCACTTGCTTACTAACGAACATGTTCAGACTTCTTTGCGGGATTAGGAAACAGGCCAAATACTCTAGTGATAACCCTGGTGTATCCAAATCATGTCTTTGTCCACTGATGACAGCAGCTAATAACACCAATATGTCAACGGAACTCCGATATTGCATGATTTCCAAAATTAGGTGAAATCGTGATGCAAAATGTGACAAGTTAAAAGATCATTCTCCTACGCTGAAGGGTGGAAAATTCTGATGTTGTAGCGTTCTTCGGGAGTCAAACACAGAAATCACTTTCTGATCTACGCAGAGTCACTTTCGCACAAAATTAATAAGTTGTCACTGCCAAAAATGTCTTGTAGCATGGACACTATTATTTTAGAGGTTGTCCTACGCTCTTGGATGTCACGATGCTGCCCAAAGGCTGTTCATTGGCTAATTGTTTAAACTCGCTGCTAAGGAATTACACTTTCCAATTTTCTGAAGAATATTGGTAAACCATCTTATGAGATGCGAAACAACTCAGTTCTCAGAGGAACTGAAATTGAATTTAGAACTGAGATAGACTTCCACTTTCGTATGAAGAATCTCGGCAGCACAGACTGATCTGAACTGATTGAAGGTTCAAGCAATACTCGAGAGCAGTCGGAAGTATACGATATATTTTATAGGAAATATACACTGAAATATCTGGTTGGAAGGTTGTGCAACAAGTTAAACGAACGTTTGGCGTAAAAAGAGATGAGCAGACGTTTCAAAGAGCGGGACTAATCCAGAAGGGTACGAATTTGATTTTGGTCACGTTCAATAAATGTAATTCAAATACCAGCGGAAATCGATATTCAGATGACATCAGTTATGTTCGATTGGTGACAAGCGACAATAACTTTATACTCACACAGGTGTTTGGCATTCACATGTAATACGATTCTGTATACGTGATTGAATGAAGTCTTATAGATCGGATGTTGTTATCAATTGATTATTGCTGAGTATGGGTCATGTCCGGCATTCTCACTGAATCATCTTTGCAGGTGTTAGATATTAATTGCTTTTAGGGAAGAGGCAGAGCTCGTGTTAGAATGAAATCAATACACTAATATCTGTAATACAATAATATACACAATCTGTGGACATTAATTGAAAGGTCGTTGACACCACCTTGTCATAAGATAGTGTCCGAAGAAACCGTGGTGGCTACCAATTTATTGTCCTTAAGCTACCTACTACAAAATACTAAGATTAGTCATATCGACAACCAGACAAACATATTAAAGAGTATTGTTCTGGATCAGGAAATTATTAATTACAGAGAATTGGCATGTTATAAAATAAATGTTTACAAACATCCTGGAACATTTAGACGTGAAATGAAATGTCAAATCTTTCATTCATTTCATTAGTGGAATATCTGCATTATTATTATTCTAACCTCTTTCATGTATAGCACAATTATCCAACACAACTCCTTAATGTTAACAAATGTTCTTTTTAGCAATGTCTCTAGTTTTTTTAAATAGCTGACAAGATTTTCACTTACTGAATTTTCTTAGATACACTATTTGTTTTTGTTTTTCTGGTTATTACCAAAAGCAAGAAATGGTCACAAGTAAACTTGATCTACATATTTCTCTTGAAAGACTAGTCGTGTATCAGATTTAAAAAAAAAATCAAATGAATGTGAAAGCACGGTCTTGGATTTATTGTTTTCAGCAGACATGATAACACATATCGTTCCGATATCTTACAAAGTTATCGAGTTAAAAATTTATTGTGTAGCCGAACAGTTTTTGCGCATTCACCGTTTTCACTAACAAGAGAAGTCCTTAGGTCGTAAGAGATATATATTGTTGTGAAACATGGTTTCTTGACTAATTTTGAGTCACTAATTAGCGAGTTGATAGATAGTCTCTTGTTTTAAAAATACTTTGTTTGTTAGCGAGGCTTTGGTGAACTTGTGACCCGAGCCTGAAATGGAGGTGCTATGTAGCCTTTTGTCTGACAAAATATTGTGTACCCACAATTTGTAGTTGCGTTTTGATTTATATCTTATTTAAGAGGTAATAGAACATGCATTCAGAATATTATTAACCGCTTCGTCCATCAATTTTAGACTCGGTATAGCAAGTTTACCAGCGCGTAGCGGGCAAGGAAACTTATTTTCGAAACGAGAGACTACCACAACGCTAATTAATGACAAAATATTAGTCAGGAAATCAACGTTCATACACATTTAGCTCTCACGATTTCAGAACTTCCATTATAATTTGGAACATGCAATTCCTTACATTGAACACCAAGTTCATACAGTAGTGCTCCCCTCCCCTGACATGTCTCAGTTAGGCATTATTAGCAAGGTAGATACGCGTGCATGTTCCTTGCAAGGGTATTTCGTTTGTCTCTTAACCAGAACACTAGAAAAGGTATATATAAAACTACGAACGTTTCCAAAACTGATACCGTTGTTAAATGCATTGGAAAACGTTAGGTGACTGATAATCTTAAACATTTATCACACGCCACAGGTTTGCTCTTGTAGTAACATATATCCACAATGTAAGTCATTATTATGTTATTACAATGTTCTAATTTCCGTCAAAATCCTTCCGATTTTGAAAAATAACAAAATTAAAAGTTTAACTCTAAATATTTTGAAAACATTACAACAAAATAAATTTTTTTAACTAAAATGAAAAACGGTAAACTGCAAAGTTCATTTACAATTCAACTTGTCTGACATTAATATCTCGTGGTATTCAATTATACACGATTCTTGGCTGGGTATAAACGAAGAAGTTTTGATAAGTGTGTCAAGTTGTTACTAGCTGCAAGAACGTGACAAGCTAGAAAGGATGCGAGAGAGAGAGAGATTGAGAAAGAGAGAGAGAGAGAGGGGGGGGAGCGCTTAGAAAGACAAGGGCCTCGCGCCTTGCTTTAATTGCATGCAAGAGATTAATATGCAGTTTGCGGCTCATTATTTTCCGCGAAGAGACCGAATCTCATTTGCAAGCGGTCGTGCATCAGACTTGTCTTCTGAAGCATGACAAGAGGAGGTAACAAGGAGGAGTGAGGCTAAAATATTAGAAGGGCGGGGGAAACAGTTGCAGGAGGTGCAGCATTTCTACGAAACAGGAGAAGGGAATGGAAAATTTTTATACATTAAATGAAGAATAGTCAGTGTAAGGGTAGGTGTGAGAACTTACATCAACCACTTTAGTAAAGGATAGAGACAAAAGGGACAGAACAAAGTTGAAAAGTCAAGGGAAAATACATGTAAGTCAATTTTCTGGAGTAATTGAGTTTGTGGCGTCCTTGGATTCTGAAGAAAGAGAGACTTCTCTAACAAATATGAAATAAGGAAAGATACAATTTGGTCAAGAGTTATTTGTACTGAAAATGTTTTAATGGGTAAAAACAAAGAAGTTTTGAATTAAATTTACTTCTTTCCTAGACTTTCAAGCATGTTGACGTGTCTGTTTTGTTCCCCTGATCCTTCAATTGTAAATGTGGATATCGCCAAACATTTTAAAAATACTAATACTTAATCGAATTTGCTTTATAAAAAGCAATTTTGGTAGTATATCTATTTGCAAGGATCCAGTGAGAAGTTCTAGATCATTTGATCCTTCGAATACCCTTTTGACCCTCTTGATGTTGCTGTCTGCGAATAATTTAATTATTTTTATACGTTGGGAAAATACAAATTGTACGTTGTCGGATAAAATTAATTTACTTCCAATGGCAATTTTTGAACGATTGAAGTTCAGTGTCACTCAAATTATATTTCGATAAAAGCACTTTTAATGTAAATACCAACAAAGTGTGGCTATTTTGTGCTCATTTCATATAATTAGAAATGCTACGTATCCTGTTTTTATTTGACACCCTTCAAATAATTCGCCTATCTTAGTCTTATTTACGCATTATTCGCATTATTATTGTCCCATTTCTTTTCTCAGTACGTATTCAAATTTACAAACTATATATACAGGGTGTTTACGAACTACATCGATGAACTTCTGGAGATGATTCCTTACATCAAAACAAGATTAATGTTAATGTGACAATTTTCGAAATGTGCTTACTTTCGGAGCTACAAGCTAGCAAAAGCGTGAGAAAATGAAACTAAGAGCTACACATTTCTAACAACATGAACAGTAGAACTGAAGCGGGCTGCTACCGAAGTCTGCACTATCGGAAAATGCATTTTCAAAATTCCGCAATGGGCTGTGTGTTGGTTTCCCGGTTTATATCGTTTTGGAACCAGAGTCCGGGAATTTTTGTTTCATCCTGCAACACGAAGATGAAACAGCAAACAAATTAGGAACCACAAAAAGAAATCAAGTGACTGATAACACTGAATGTAAGTGTTAAACGCTCAGGAACTGAATAAATAACACTTGGAATCTCTTTATAGCTATTTAACTTCACAAGTTGTGTTTTTCACAATTTGTTACGTTTTAATGGATCAAATCTTTTGGGATCTGCCCCTTCTCTTTTTACTGTCTTCTGAATACTACTGGAAATGGTATTTCATTTTCAAACCCTTGTGGCGGATAGAGATGGGGACAGGTCAGGGAATAAAACATCAAACAAACAATAATCATTCCAGATATGTTTATTCCTGCAGCAAAGAATATATAATTTATTTATTTGTTTGTTTATTTACAAATAATTTCCAAAAAGACCACATGGCCACCATTTTACATTGAAACACTAACAAAAATTAATAAGAATAACGATAAGTAAAAATACAAAAGAACAATATTTACAACGACGTCAAAATACAAGGTATTTACAAATACAATTTGTTAGTTTGAGGCCTAAAAGTGCTCTCAAAGGCAAAAATGTTACACGTTTTTTGGAATACAATTATACGAGTAATCATTCTTTTTAGGAGCTACCTTTGAGCCAAGTTCACTCTCGGTGTATTTGAATAAAAAGGACTACATTTCGTGTTACTCGAATAGGTACTCAAAAGTTAATTTGTGGCAATTGTTTCGCACTGAATAGGTCCATTAACAATCATATAAAAAAGACCATGTCTTAGACCATACAGGTGAACAATATTCAATACTAGGTGAAACATAAGATTTGTATAACAAACTAAGAGCCAACTGATTGCGAATCTATTCGAAACGATAGAGCAAATGTTGTTTAGGCACAGCACCTCTGGTGATTTGGTTAACATGTTCAGAGAAATTGTGCCTGCTGTCAATAATAACAGCATGGTCTGCGGGAGAAGAAATTGCCTTTATGTTCTTACCTTTAATGGCATAATGGCGTTCATAGGAAGCTAATAAAGATTAATAGAAACTCATACAGTGCATCTACACAACTTAAAATTAGTTGCCCAGGGAGCCCACCACATGTTGCTAAAAATGTGTAGGGCGCCGTATACCATAATTCTCACCATAAATGAATTAACCGAGCTCACATCTCACTCCGGTATCAATGTCTTCCTGTGTCTGAAATCCCTTCGCATACAATAGCTCCTTTATTTAAGTCTGAGGTCAAAATCATACCAAATATGTGTAGAATAACCTATGTCATACATTTTCTCACATTATCCTCGCGGGGAGTAGCTAGTTTCAATCCTAAAACTTTATGAACCAGGTCACTTACATCCTGCATTCAGTGTTGAAGGAACGCTGAATTATCACGCTACAGGTTTCCTGGACTTGACCAACTCTGTCATTTAGTGAAGGCACAACGTACCACAGGTTACAGAGTCCCCAATGACATATTTACATTTCTGATATTGTGTGTGTGTCTGTGTGTGTGTGAGAGAGAGATACAGAGAGATAAAAAGATAACGAAAGAGAGAGAGGGAGAGAGAGAGAGAGAGAGAGAGAGAGATTCCTATCGTTTGTATTATGCGAATAAAAAAACATATCGGTTCAAATAGCGTGGAAAGGTGATATTAGCAATCTGAGGAAACCGACAGATGCCATCCTTAAAGCAAGTTACGCTAATGTTTGAGGAGTTCTCGTTGGTTACGTTAAAACGAACAGCAGATTGAATCAACGGCTTGTAATAGAACTTTATTATTCCAAATTGATTCCTACAGAAGGGAAAATAAATGTGCTGCTCTAGAGAAACGTCAGAAGATTGCATATCACTTGGGAATCGCAAACCTTAAACTGAGAGGAAAGTGGACTGTACCCCTATTTCTATCTCTTATACTAATAATGTTGCTTGTCATCGTCGTAGTAGTAGTAATAACAATATAGTAGTAGAAGAAGTTTCATAATATCTCATAGGTAATGCCTCGTTTTGTACCGTGAGGAAAATAACGTTAAATTATCTAGAATACTGCCGTTAGTCAGAAAGATAGTCTCCACCGGACTCTACAACACTCTGAAAATTGTCAACTAGTTGAATGTCCCTATGTATGAAGTCACCGAATTTGAAGGCAAAGAATTGAGTTACTGTTCGTCGCAAGTCATCCTCATTTTGCAGCGTTTTTCCGGAAAGGTGATATTGTAGGCTGCGAAAATGACAATAGTCTGTTGGTGCAGGATCTGGTGAAAACCCCGGGTTGGGGAGTTTTATCCATACACATTCCTCGATCTTAGAACAGGTCATTCTTGCTGTGTTTGGGCGCGGGCTATCACTGTGGATGAGCAATTACTTTACGATTAACCAGAGTAGGACGTTTCTCCCAAGAATGGAGTCCGTAGACATTCAAACTGCTGACAGTAGACATCTGCATTGACGGCCTGGTTACGTGGCAAGAGCTCAAAATGGATTTTCCTACAGATATCCCACCAAACACTCAACATCACTTTGCTGGGGTTTAGAGCGTGTTTTGGCATAGTTTGTGCGGCCCCTCCTTTAAGTACTAACTTCTTTTTTCGTGTAATGTTAGGGTAGAAGGCTCACGTTTTATTCCCTGTCACCAATCTGTCCAGAAAAGTATCACGTCTGTGATAGATGAGCAGGGAAATGCAGATGTCAAATAGCTGCTACTTCTTTCGTAGCGTTAACACATGGTGTACCTATTCTCCGATTTTGCATTGAAATTGACTACACCGCTCCTCGCAGGGCATTGTTGTTGAGTTGTTCAGATCTGCCTTCCCGTGGCTTATCGGTGAGGCGGGCTTCCCCAGACTGTAATCGCTGGAACCACCTCTGGCACTTCCGCGCATCTACAGCACCCCGACCATATACGACCTTGACGTTTATTATAGCTGAGCTGGCTGTATGCTCCTTCTGAACTTCATACAGCATGACATACTGTATTTGGTCCTTCGTCTCGTAATACAAACTACGTGAGTCCACCTATTCAAACTTTTCTTAGTTTTCCTGATGAAGTCACACGGTGTACAAACTTGTATTTTGATTGTTCTGTTTTTTTTCTGTTATACGAAACAATGCTTATACTAGTTTTTTTCAGATGAATATGTGTTGACATTGTTGCCATTTATGATTCTACATGTTCAATTGGGATTCAATTGATATTCTGATCTGGGACGCGTTATTATGATGAGAGTCAAACAGATTACCACTGTTATATATATTCACATCTGCTAAATGTCTGGAGAACCTCAAGCAGGTATAATTCTATATATCCTCATACAGGTTTTTAAGTAAACACCAAAAAGCATTCAGAGTTGAAAAGGATCTACGTGTTCAGTTCTATATTGTAATTGAAGGGTTATCATTTGATGGAGCTAATACAGTTTCACGTTTTACTGCAGAATTCTAGAGAATCGTTATTTATTGCTAGATTGGTTTATATCCGTTAGACGGAACAATTTTTGAATATAGAACTGGTTGGTTTCTATGTGTATAGCTCCTATTGATATAACCTTCACCCTATACACAGCCGAAGCCTGCTTTGAATGTTATAGCTTGGTATAGTGTCGAAATATTCGACAAAGACTCCATGAACATTACTGTTTATATCGAACAGTTTTCTACACATTGTGACATGTGGGAAATAGAGTGTTCTAAGAGAGTCATGCTATTTATAACTTGTATATGTCACGAATTATATACTTTATTACCTGATATGTTTGCGCCAGAAACAGTCAAAGATTAATCATTGGATTCTTTAACAAAAATACTCATAAATCATTTCGAATCCAAAACAAATATAATAGTAGAAAGATATCAGCTCCACTCAACTAAGCAAAGTGAACACCAATCATCCAGAGATTTCCTTGTTGCTTTTAGAAACCAAGCAGCTAAATGTAGTTTCAAAGATTCGGAGATCAGATAGTTATTGGTGTTTCAGATGAAGGCACGAGAAAACGGTTATTGGCAAATCTTAAATTAACTTTGGAACAAGCCATGAATGCACTAGAAATCGAAGAGCAAGTTGAAAGGTATACCAACTATTTGAAGTACAGAATAATACTGCTTCACAAGGTAATACTCGTTTCGCTGGTTACAATCAAACAACTTGCGGAAACTGTGGTTTGCAACATTTAGAAGTCAAAGGATGTCCGGCTGGATCCTCCATTTGCAAATTTCGTGCCAAAGTTGGGCTTGGTAAGTCATATGCCGTGCTAAACAGTTCACACAAACCAATCTACACAATGTGATGAATTGCTTAATGTAACAACTGTTATTCTTGATGACTTTTGTTATCAGAAAATTTACAGTCTAACGATGATCCTGTGTTGATGCACGTTATGATAGATAATAAGTCTGAACTTTGTGCAATTCATTCGGTTATGTCAAATAATCTTGTTTCCTTATCTAAAGTAGCAGATGCACACGCCATTCAATAGTCTAAGTCTAATCCAAGGAAGATTTATCTAATTATTGCTACAAATCTGGAAGTAATAGGTAATGTGGAAATTGAAATATCATTCAACGACAAAACAGAGGTGTTGTGTTTTGATTTTGTGGTAACAAACATGCCATATATGTTCCTGGGGAGAAACAGTTTAAATATATTAATTCCTAATTGACCACGTCATTCTTTATTCATTCGAAACAAGCGTTTACTGAAACTATTCCTGTTCCAAATAGAGCTGTGCAACGAGCGGATTTCGAGAGCTCGAAATCCGAAGCCCGAAGCAGTCACGCTCGAAACGTGGGAGAACTGGCAAAAATCCACTTCGAGCAACTTCGAGCGTGAATAGGTTTCGAGCGCTCGAACTGTTCGAGCGGAGTGCCTGCTCGAATTACGTCATTAGATTACATTTTTGTCTTTATCTTCCTGTAACTGGTTAAAGGAGATTCAATGTTGTCAACTAACCTAATAATAATAATGGGTTATCTAACAGAAACCTCTTAACTGGAAACTATATACGAAACCACGATTTCGAACCATATATACGAGAATTGGTCAAAATAAGGTAAATTCACAAACTTCAACATATCTCAACGAAACTTGGCACAACTTAGTAATTTGACAAGACAAAGAACATAGAGTACGTCCGAAACAAAAATTGACACATATATACGATGGTTGGTTCATATATCTCAAATCGACAATTTTCAACATATCTAAATGAAACTTCGCACAATTTAGTAATTTGACAAGACGAAAAACATAGAATACGTCCGGAAAAAATGTGACATATATATACGAGGGTTGGTCAAAATATCTCAAATCGACAATTTTCTACATATCACAACAAAACTTTGCACATCTTCCTTATATAATAAGACGAAGAACATAGAGTACGCCCAAAACAAAAATTTTGACCCATATATACAATCCAATTGGTTTAGTCAAAATATCGCAAATACACCATTTTCAATGTATCTCAACAAAACTCTCCACATCTTCCTAATATGATAAGACGAAGAACAGAGAGTACGTCCGAAATAAAATTTTACTCATATATACGAGGGTTCGTCAAAATATCACAAATCCAGAATTGTCAACATATCTCAACAAAGCTATACGAGAGTTTATCGGAATATCTCAACAACCACATGGACTTGAGAAAATATGCTGCTTTCCACCGTACAAACGAAACAAAAGTGTAAAATGTCTCCCGGTTCTGACGGCGTAGGATAACCAGCTTAATATTACTATAAATCTGGTTGGGTTGTCTATTTACTTACAGTGATCAAACAATCCTTGGGAGAAAAACAATCAACTTTAACACTTTATTTTCTTAGGTCCTTCTCGTGGAAGGACATATTATTTCTGCACTTTAACGTGCTTAAATTATGAACAACTACTTTGTCATAAACAAAGCTATCTGCGTGTTGAGAACAGCATGAAGTTTTATACTTTATCACCAGAGGGATATACCATTGCATGAATAAACATCGGTTTACCCGTATGGACCGACATTGATCAATATAGATATCGGTTAACAACATGGATCGATATAATGCCATGACGAATGCTCTATTTTTAATTTTAATGTATTCATTATGAACAAAAACGTTTGTAAAAATCGATTTATTCTTTGCAATATATAGTTTTAGAAAATAGGTAAATTAGTGATACCGATAATCGATGTCGATCCCACATCGATCTACGTGGTCTCAAGTGGGGCCACTCTCTCGTCCGCATTTACGATGTGGAACGATATGGGTCCCATAACCGACCAACCTGAATATGCTGCTGGGGTATCAAGCATTTGTTGAAATATGATTCAAATTAAAAGTACTTTTTAACCAATAACTTTTAATCAACGAATTAGAACAAAAATTAACATTAAAAACGCATCTGTATCCTACTGGAATGAATTTCTAATTTCAATATTTTAGTCTAGGAATCCAACCCAGAAATCTCAGAAATCGAGGGGAAAATTCCATAAAATTAAATTATTTTTAACGATTTCAATATTTTGCGCTGCCGCCATCTTCACTTTTTAATTTAAGCACTTTAGCATCGAGATCAAACCCACAGCCCCTTGAAAGCCCCGAATATGAAATTTCACAAAAATCGGATAATTTCTAGAGATTAAGACATTTTAAACTACAACCATTTTGGATTTAACCTTTTTAATATTTTTGGTCTCAAATCTCTAATCAGCGTCCCATGAAAGCCCCAGTTATAGATTTTCACGAAAATCAAATGTTTTTTTTAACAATCAGAATATATCACGCTCCCTGTATCTTCGATTTGAAAATTCAATATGTTTGGGCTCGGATTCGTAATCAGCGTCTTTCGGAACACCCACTTATGAAATTTTACACTTTCTGATAATTTTTAAGATTTTATCACTTTTCGGGTTGCCGCCCTCTTCGATTTCAAATTTCAACATTTTTGAAACAGGAGTCGAACCCAGAGCCCCTTGAAAGATCTGGATATAAAATTTCAGGAAAAATCAAAATATTTTAACAATTATCATATTTTGAGCTGCCTCTATATTGGATTTTAAAATTCAACATTTGTAGCCTCGGATTCGTAATCAGCGTTCTTCGGAACACCCACATATGGAATTTAACAGAAATCTGATAATTTTGAATATTTTATTACATTCCAAACTGCCGCCATTTTCGGTTTCTCACTGACAACGGAATCGAACGAATATCTGATTTTTAACAATTTTGACATTTCGCAAAATTCTACAATTTTATTTACGGAATTGAATTCAGCACCGCTTCAAAGTCCCACATATGAAATTTAACGAAAAATTGATGACTTTAGCAATTATGATATTTCGCGCTGACGCCATCTTGGATTTCAAAATTTTATATTTCTGGCCTCGGAAATGGACTCAGGGCTCCTTCAAGCCCTCACATATAAAATTTCCGAAAATTCTGATGGTTTTTAACAATTTTGACATTTCGTGCTGCCACTATCTTGGATTTCAAAATTGTATATTTTTGGTCTTGGTAATGAACTCCACCCCTCCTCATCAGACTATTTTTTACAATCATGATGTTTCGCGCTGCCGCAGTCTTGGATTACAAAATTTTAACATTTTTAGGCTCGGAATCGTAGTCAGCGTCCCTTGGAGCTCCCAGAAATGTTGGCGTTAAAGTACTTATGGAATCACGATAATAGTTTTTTTAGTACTTAATTAATTATTTGTTGTATCAAAGCTATAAACTTGAAATTATACTATGATCAGAATAATAGTATCACAGTTGACAACATTGTGTACTACGTCCTTTACCAAGATAGATGGAGGGGAAGGGGAAATTACAGGACTTTCGAGCGCTCGAAAAAGTTTCGAGCTCTCGAATCCAGGATTTCGAGCAAAAGTGTTCGAACAAATCTGTTCGAGCAGATTTTGTTCGATCATACTCTGCTCGCTCGAAAACGTATTTTTGTGTTTCGAGTGCTGGAAATCCGCTCGTTGCACACATCTAGTTCCAAATCATTCAGTCGCTGTACAATCAAATGACGATGTAGTTCATACGATTCAACAAAATCGGTGTTTAATTTCGCCATCAGAATATATAAAAGAATTAGAAGTTCAATTAACTTCTTTAAAAGATGGAGTAAAACTGATGTTGTTTTTCGTAGCATCACAAAGTAAATCATTAGATCGTATTTGTATTAAGCAAGATACGTATGTCTCTGATGGTAGAAGCGTTATATACGCACTTTGCTAAAAACTTGACTATGGATTCAGTTATCACTGGAACGCCGAACGACGTAGTTTCTAATGTCGTACGCAACACTGAAGTAGCTTTAAATAAATTTCAAAGAGTTCCGGATTCGAAAAAAGAAAGAGCCAAACGCAAATTTTTAGAATTCACTCAAAACCTAGCAACTCTCGATAAGGAACAACAATTACAAGATTGGGTAAATCAAAAAGGCTATGTTCACGAACTCATTGGTCACACGTTTCAGCCACATAAAGACGAATTACAAGAATTAAACTTATAACACTCCGGAATTGCCATTATTAATCGCAAGGCGCACTTCCAAAACGTGGAGTAGACCGTTCTACTTCTACACTGTTGCACAATAAAGTGCTCTATATGACCTGGCTACGACACGCGCCACCTACTTCACTATTCGCTTTATTGTCTGATTTATTTTCTCTCTCTTTCGATAACCTTTTAACGTGATTCATCAGTCCTTATTGCTAATCCCATTACTTCCTTCTGCTTCATACCTTCAGCTCTAATGTCTGAATACATCGATTGGTTTAGGCCTGCAGTTGAATTCTCCAACTTAAGTTGCAACAACTGAACAGATCTCCCAAAGTAACGTCTATCAACATAATAGGGGAAACATTACTTTTTTTTTTTTTAAATAAAAATTATATTAAATCGAAAGATTAAATTTTCTAAAACAAACTTCTGTCTTAGCTACCCCAATTCATTCAACTTTAGTGTTTTATTTGTTCTGCTAAAGTTGTGTCCAGTGGAAACAATCTAAAACGATGACACTTTTTATATACTTTGAAAGTGTTTCTAGAAAGACATTAAGGTCAGTTCAAGTAGAGCAGGAATGTAGAACATACGCCACTGAAAATGATAAAAGAAAATCTGTCCACTTTCGCCGACTCAGTAAGAGTGTAATTGCTCTTTAAATGCTTAATACCAGAAGGGCAAGTCTTCATATTCCTGGAGAGTTGATATAAAAAATTGGGTTAGTTGCCAAATGGAAGAAGAAAGTTTTAAAACTTTGGACAAACTTTCAGAATCTTCTTTATTTTTATTTTCCTGTTTCGGGGAAATAGACACGTATTGTGTTTCTTTCTTTTTTTTTCTTTTTTTTTCGTTTACTCTGTTTTACGAGTGAGGTTGTTTGGACTTGTTTCCATGCACCATCTGTGGTCGGTTTCTTCCATTGTCCAAGACTGTCAGCTCTTTGTATAATTCACTATATATACATACCATGTGTTTATCTAATTCAATGTATATATTATTTCCTGTATTTTTATTGTATCGATATGTTTCTAATATTCTTGTATCGTATCATTCGTTAAGTTCATCAGAATATAGGGTGGTATAAAATCTGTCTATGATACCAACTGATTCAAATTTCCTTTCTTTTAGAACTCAATTAACGTTACCTAGGTATGTAGAGTATTTCAACTAGGAAACCAATATACTAACAATCCGGAAACAATTTGTCAACTCCAGAAAATCTACATAACGGTATGTTTCAAAATTATCAAAAATAGAGTTTCTATTCAAGAAGTTCAGAATTTATAAATCAAGTAGTTTAAAAGGAGTGAAAAATAAATAAATCCCAATTTTTAATGAATGAGAGCTAATAAAACATAAATACATACATTCAAAACGGTTAAAGCAACTAAGTTCTAGAGTAGGTACTCTTTAATCCGATATTTCTGGTTCGGTACATTCTGTAGTTAGTCACCGATGGAGCCGCTCGAGATTCGAATATTTTCGGGTGGATTCGGGCGTTTGTTGTTGTGATATCAGAAACTTTTTTTTTTAAATTAGAAACGCTCAAGTATATTTTCCACCGTCTAACTTTCATTTTCCTTTCCCCACTCTATTCCTGCCTGAGCTTCAGATCTTTAAAGTCTTAAAATAAATTCAAACTTTTCATATTTATTTTTCATTGTCATAGAGCAGCTTTGTGTTGTATTGTTTTCTTTGCTATTCCCGTTAAAACTATATTGACGTTCACTAATCCGGGAAAATTGAAAGTAAAAGTCAAATTTCTAATTATAGACCTATTTCCTTAATAAGTCTTTGAACTGTATAATAAAACTGTAAAACTCTATTTTACTGTATAATAAAATGTTCAACCATATTCAACCTTATTTATCTTCATTTCAACATGAATTTATACCAGAGAGATCAACTACGTCTAATTTGGTCTGTTATACTTAAGATGTAACGGACGCAATAGCTAAAGGTAAAACGGTAGAAGCTATATATTGACTTTGGCAAAGCGTTCGACAAGATTGATCACGGTATATTAATCAATACGTTTTCTAGTTTTGGGTTATCTGATAATTTACTTAAACTTATCTTAACGTATTTATCTGATAGAGAATAATATCTTGTCTATAAGTATGATAATTCTTTTGTCTATAATTCTAACTCAGAAGTGCCTCAGGTATCGAAATTAGGACCTTTACTCTTTATAATTTATATCAATTACTTCCTTGATGCACTTAAATAAACTAATTGTTCAATGTTCGCTAAGATATATAAAGCGGAAAACAATGAGTTCGATAAAATAATATTAGAAAAATATATCGAAAGTTGTTTTACTTGGAGCGTATCGAATATTATACCTTTTAATCTGAATAAGTGCTTCACTATAATTTATTCTAGAACGGAATGTGTCCACAGTTACAATTATACAATAAATGGAAACAATTTAATAAGGGGAAACAAAGTTAAAGACTTAGGAATCATATTTCATTTTTTTTTCTTATCAAAAATATTTAATAAATGAAGCACAAACTTTTCGGTTTCACAATAAGAAATACAGAAGAGTTTAATAGTATCTATGCTACAATCTTAATGTTCAATGCATTCGTAAGGAGCAAACTTGAATACAATAATGTTGTATGGCTTCCCAATTATAAATAACATATAAAACATATTGGAAGGGTTCAATGCAAAGTTTTGAAGTATTTGTTTTATAAAAATATAGAGGATCAGCGTATAAAGAAATAATATCTTACAAGACTTTACAGGATGAGTTCGATATTTCTAGTTTAATCAACAGGAAGTTTTTGTTGATGCAGACGTTTTTGTATAAGTTAATAAATTTTAGAGTTGATTCATTGTCTACGTTTGCTCCAAGAACTAAACTTTAATGTAAAAAGAAAATCTTAGGAAGAGACACCCGTTTTACACACAGAATTGCAAAAACAATTTTAATAGAAATTTATCAATAATAAAGATGTGCTATGAACACAACTTGTTAGTAGAGAAGAACTACCAAATTGATTTCACTATGAATTCTAATAAATTTAAGAAAATAATTTTGCTTTATTTGAAAGAAAATTACATACAAACCGAGAAAATTGTTTTCTGTTTTCAATGTGGCAGAAGAGCATCAGTGCTATTTTAGTTAATATAAGTTGTTAGTAATACCAGTTTGTGCGCATTAGTTATATCACGCGATTGTACAAAATATTGAAATGAAAGCATTTGCCTTTAGTATTAAATTTTTCACTACTTATTCCCTCTGTGTAACATTTTATTTTTAGTATTGTAATTGTACTTGTGTCTAATAGTGTGGTGTAAATTTGTACTTTGTTTTGTATTTGTGTCTAATATCTTATTCTCGTAATACTGAGTTTATGTTTTTGTATATCTATATTATTTTTAATACATGTTATCTATCACCCATTGTTATTAGAATATACACTCAGTTATGGATGAGTATATGTAATTGAATAAATAAATAAAAAATCGCTTCTACAGCACGGCCGTTGTCCCGAAGGAGCCGGATTAAAGAGCGTCTATTGCACTTTTATAATGTACATTGTACAGTATATCCGGGAAGGACGTAAGCCATAGTGCTGTTACCGCCCATAAAATTCATTTTATCTTACAATATACGAAATAAACACTGATGGGGATCAATAATGTTGCCCTATGTGAACACAACATACAATTTACTTTTGTGAATGGTAATATAGTTCAAATTTTATTTACGAGGACATTCCGCAAATTTAAAATTATTTAAAAAAATATTTTTCACTTACCTCATTGTGGCATACGACTATCTACTTTTTCTGATATTTTGGATCATCCTTGTGACTCATTATCAACATGTTATTTTGAGTGTCCGATGTCATTTTCGGAACCAAAATATATGTTGAAAATGAATGATCCTATAAGGAAATTTTGAATTTACAATAGGTGTGTCTAGAGAATATAACCTCTTTTAAAAGTCGGTGGTAGAAAATTTTCCCGGAGTTGTGTTCACTAAGATAACTCAACCCTGTAACTTCCCTGAGTACTACATACTGGCCATAGTCAATAATAGTCTTAAGTCGTACTCAATTACTTGATAATATAATCATGATTAGTGAAATCAATTAACTAAAGACCTAAATATATTTCTTCCGATTTTACTCAACCATATTGGTGAAAACAGGCACATAGATATCTGGGGTTCGCCATGAACTTAGATTAGGAAATTAATAAATTTATTTTTGTTAATCATCATTGAATGAAGAGAAATTACACCGTGAACTTTTGTTAGTTCCCTGTAATTTTGTTATTTTCTCTTTGTAAGCGAAGTATTTTATTTTACCTTTTTAGGAAATAATATTTTGAAATTTTTCACTTACACCGTATTGCAATCTATAATTTGCTTGTGAAACAACAACAAATATGTCAATCTTTTTAAAGGCACATCTCTTTACACTAAATTGGTATGGCTACTTGGAGCGAAGTTCTAAAATGTAGAACATTATTTGATATTTGTGTTACAAAACATCGTGTGATTATTCTATATAGAAGAAGAACAATAGTTTTCAATATACTAAGCATTTCATTTGAAACCATCACTCTTTTTTTTCAAACCATTTTCCCTAGACGGTTGTCTGTTTCAATCTACAGCTTACTGGTGCTGAAGAAGACCACACATGTCTACGTTTTAAGCTCAGTTGCAGCTCAATATCAAAACCACGTCATGTATATCGTTAAAAAAAACGTTTTTACAGGATGGCCAGCTTTGGAGTCTCTTCTCGTGTTAGCATATGAAATTCAATTTAAGAAGGTCTGAATCATGAAGATGGCGAAGTGTGCTAGAATATAATATTCTAAGCTCAGTTGATATCCGTGTTGAACAGTGTTCATCAGAACCACTCTATTGGTGGTCAACAGGTTACCTTACTCCGCAATTACGTGATAGTGTCGCGAGATTGAAACTAATTTTCAAATATCCGTGATGTGTGTGGGTACAATGAGCCCTCGCCTTCAACAAATGTCCCGAGTTGTATTAGCAACACTAAGTTATTACTTAAAATATACGTTCTAATAGCGATTCATTAAACATCAAAATGTTTAATTGCTTAAGGCCTATGAATTGTTTGTAGTTTTGAAGTAAAATGCGTTAATTTCATTTTTAAGTAATTAGAAAAACAAGGAAGGCCCAGAATAATGCTAGTCTGCCTCCCATGTTCAGAACTTTTGAGAGTTCATTAAATTCAGCTTCGTTTGGATTTGTTTCGAGCTCCAAAAAGAAGTTAAGAAATATCAAGTTAAAGCTGTAAGATGTTTGAAATGGGAAAACCAGGTTACTGTTATCCTCCTCCCCATTGTGAGATTCTGATGATGAAAATAACTCCGACATTGAAATTTTATGTGATACTAAATTTCAAAAGTGGGAAACCTGGGTTATCATAATTTTCAATATAGATATGGTAAAAGACAAAGGTAGCATAAAGAAAGGAAACCACTTTCGATATATTGAGATTTAATAGATATAATAAGGACTTTGAGTTGTTTTTAGACGGTATGAAAGATTCAGTTAATATAATTTCCAAAATTTTTGAAAGGGAGTTTTGATGTATAATCATGGTCAAATTTAGTAAGATAACATTCTGAGATCCCTTCCCTACTTTTGGAATCTCAATATTATCTGAGAGGAATGGACATAACTTCGTTTGAGTTTTTTTTCAGTTATTGAAACAAGCTTTACATTATCACCGTTTCCAAGATAATCACGATGAAATTTGGTAGAGAATCACAAATATATTCCCCTAATTTTGATTTCATAACATTTATTTGGCGGAATAAAACAACACAGATTTCAAAAATAGAACTGCGAATTGCTGATATAGGATCAAGAGAGCCCTCCACTATCCTTATCGCGACATGTAGTTATTGAACTAGATAACTCCTTGAGTGCTTATGAGAAGATAAGTTTTGTGTTTTCATCATTTCCATAATAAATAAGGACATTACTATAGCATGGGTTTAGATTACGTCCTTATTTCCCAAATTTAACATTAGATGGTACTGTCGTTATCGAGGTGTCTGCTTTAACTTGTGAAATTGATAGTAGAAGTTTGACTTGCTACATGCTTAAACACCAGCATTGTTAAACATTTACGGTACATTCTTTATCAAAACAGTTTCATTAGATCAAAACGTCTACTTTATATTCAAGACAATTAAGTCTTGTTTCAAGTTTATTTGTTTTGAAGAAATTAAGAAACATGTTCTACAAGACTATGCATATACGGGGTTACAACTTGCTTTGTGATGATCAAATTAAATTAGAATTTTGCTTGTTCCTTAAGGTACAGAAGCTAATACAAATAAAACATAATATTTGTATAAACACGATTTTTGAGCTCCGTCAAGTCCCCCCCCCCCCCATCTAGTTGAACCTCCCATACACTTTCATTAAGCTCTCGCGGGTTAAACCATGTTAATTCGTTAGTGCTAGGGACCCAATGTTAGTGCTCTAACTGGAACAGAGGAAGAATAAAAGAATTGTTGGGGTGGGGGCAACTTGACGTCAAGGTGCCCCCACATAATCTCCCGTAAAGCTTTCGGTGGTTAAACCATGTGAGTTCGTTAGAGCACGTTACTGCTAGCTACGCAACGTTAGTGCTCTAATGCGGACAGAGACAGGGGTAAAAAACTGCGTTGGAAGTCAACTTGACGTGAAATTGGCCATTCCCATATTCCTCCGTAAGGCTCTCGCGAATAAAGCCATATATGTTCGTTACTACATCATTAGTGCATTTAACAATGCAAAGCAATGTTATACGCTCGTCAGTGCGTATCACACTAACATTAGTGTTCCATCCTTAGGCAAGAATTAGAAAAAATAAATGGGCGGGACTAAATTCACACCAATTTTGCCTCAACCAGAAATAAATTATAGACCACTGCGTACCTACATGTACGAAATTGGCAGTGCATAGTTAGCGAATCGTTAGTGCACGTGCCACTAACATTAGTGCTCCATCCTTAAGCGAGAATTAGGGAAAATAAATGAGCAAGACTTACTTTAGATCAATTTTCCTCACCCACAAAAAATTAGACCCATGCGTACCTAAATGTATGATATAGCTAGTGTATAGTTATTGCCCATAAGTGCACATGACACTTACATTAGCGCTCCATTCAATGTTTCATAGCCATTAATGTTTCATTCCCCTGCGCCGGCTTTATGTCCCTGATGAAATTCATACAGCATGACATTCAGTATGTGGTCCTCCGACACTGCCATTATCAAACACAAGTCACACTTGCAAAACGTGGAGTACACAGTTCACCTTCTATACGCTGCTGCACAATCAAGTGCCATATATGATCCAAATATGGCACGTGCCGTCTACTTCACTATTCCCTCGTCAGATGGCGTTATCGCAAATACGACATTACTTATGGGTAAACCCGGTAGAAGTATTCGCACAAAAATGTGATTTGATAATATAGGCAAGTTAAGCGTAGTAATCCAACTTCTTCGTATCATAATAAAATATCGGTATCCATTTAATGGATGTGTTTATAGTAAAGACATAATGAAGAGAAATGAGAAACCGTGTTTATTCCTATTTGTTAAATAAGGAGTAACCGGTCCTACTGCTTGAGAGCGCCAAAATCATATTGGTGAGTAAATTAAGTTGGATTTGTATTGCTCATTTACGGCAGGTTATGTTTGACAAGCGTTTATTGAGCCTATTTATCAGGGGTGTACATCTAGTTACTCTATCCGCAGGGGAACCTTGACAGGACCGGCAAACCGGGACTGTCGCCCCAAAAGGCTTCTGTCACTAACTGGGAGGAGACCCCTTAAATCCTCTTGCTAAGGCTTTAGGGGGACCGACCGGGCTAGACGCCTAATGTTCAGTCCATACGTTCACGTCGTGGGGCCTGTTAGTACCCAAGCAATTACTTGGCCAATGAACATGGATGGGCTGCTTACCAACCCGCATTAGCAGACAGCGTGGTGAACCAAATGTCTCTACCTCTCCGTTCCGTGCATGTGATGGTACAAGTAAGGAAAAAGCTTCGGAGACCTCATTGCCCGGAGGACGAAATGCAGCTAGCAACGGCAGTGGCCAGTCCTGCAGGAAGTTAGAGAGTCAAAGTGCCCGGGATTGGACTGTAGACTGCCAGGACAACGACAATGCAAGTCAAACGGATCTATACGCAGGAACTTTCATCTGTCAGTCACTTACAGGAGAGAACAAATTAGAAGAATTAGAGAATTAACTAAAGAAAATTGAGTGGGACATCGTAGGACATTCAGAAGTGTGGAGGAAGAATGAAGAAAAGTTGGAACTACCGTCAGAGCACACGTTCTACTTCAAAGCAACAGAAAATGGAAAACCGACAGGCGTTGGGTTTATAATAAATATAGACCTGAAGTCACGGATCACAGAAATTTAAGGAACTTCAGATATAATCGCACGAGCAGTAATAAAGATAAACAAGAGATACAGGATAGAAACTATACAAATTATGCTCCAACAACATCACATCCGGAGGAGGAAAATTGTAATAGGAGACTTCAATGCGAAAGTAGGAACCTAACAAAGCAGTGACACGAAAGCGGGAAAGTTTGGATTTGGCAAAAGAAACAGAAGAGGGGACAAGTTAGTGGAATACTAAGAAGCCAACAGACTGTTATTTTCTAATAAATTTTTGAAGATGCTTCTCCAGAGTATGTAGGCATAGAAAGTCCAAATGGGACTTAAAACAAAATGGACTACGTTGTATCGACTAACAGGAAAATTCTGCAAAACGCGTCTGTTCTGAACAGTTTCAATATCTCCAGTGATTATAGGATAGTGGGACGTAAGCTGAAACTAAATACTAGACTTAAGGGAAAGATGTTAGTTTTAGATCTTATCAGAGAAAAGCTGTTAGTTTTAGATCTGGAAAATCAAGGAAAACACTGACAGACATTTGAGAAAGAAATAAGGAACAAATTCAGCGCCTTAAAACAGTTAGAGGATGCAGAAGACATTAAATACTGACTGATATAATAAGACATATAGCCAATGAAATAGCAGGCATAAAAAAAAGAGCAAAATGAAATGAAGGGAAATGAAAGAAGAGAAAAGTTACATAAAGAGAATCGAGTACATAGAACTAACTAAAGCCGTAAGGAAGAAAATAAGAGAGAATGCACGAAGATACAACAAAAATCTTGTTAGAAATACAATCGAGGAAAACAAGAGCCTGAAGGAAACGGCACAGAAGCTCTTTGATAGGGAAAAAGCAAATAATTTCAGTTAAGAGACCATACGAGACCGTAACACGAAATTAAGAGGAAATGACAAAAATACCTGAAACTTTCTACAGATAATTGTACTACTCCGAAGAAGAAGAACTAGGAGATGATGATTCAGAAGAAAATGATGCAGAAGTCCAAAATGTAATGAAAAAAGAAGTGAATAAAGTACTTCGAAGAACGAAGAATTTAAAATCGCCAGGAGAAGATTGTCTCACCGAAGAGATGATTAAATGGCTAGGTGAAAAGATGAAAGAGGATAGTGATACAGGCTGCGGAAGTAAGATATAGTGAGATCAGTCACATAATTCCAAAGCAGTTTCTTCATTATTTGGGCTGGATTTTTCTTGCGAATGAAATAAATTCGAAAAGAACTCCAAGCTTCAAACTCCGTAAAGTCAGAAAGGAAAGTTCCAAAGATTTAAGAAAAGTAATCCTTCGTGGGTAAACACTTTACTTTATATATATATATATAATTTTATATTTATACATGCTTGAATATATATATTTTAGTTGAATATCGTCTTTGTAAGTAACCAACTTGAAAAGTTGCTTTATTTACAAAATGGTTCCTTTATTATATCGAGAGATTCATCGTCCATCCCTGCACAAGCGTCGCGCAGCGGCAATTCCAGTCAGGATACGTAAGCCAGCAGCATACTATTTAGTTTCTATTCGGTCTAATAAAGCTTTGCATTTTGATGAATTCTCGTAATGCTCGAACTTAAAATTGTGCAAGCCCATTAAATCTGTGTTATAAATTTGACAAAAGATGTCTCGACTATCATGTATATTAAAATAATTGCACCATTTTAGTTATATGATTTGTAAATATGTTAAAGTATTTGACAGAAATATGCATTTTCTTTGTTTAGTACACATGTTGTCTTAAATTTATATTGTAACGTAATATTTTATTATGAAACTTTGTATCAAAAGAAACATGCTTGAAAACATTAAAAATATTCTTCATATTTTAAAGCAATTTTAAAAACTTAAGTGAATTCAAAATTTAACAAATTGTCCTCGGTATTGCTTGAAACTAATTTTTGTGTCTGTAGCTATTACAAATAAAAGACAGCGCACTTAATTTAACTTGTTTAAGCCATGAAATATAATAATACATAATTTAGCTTCTCTGTCTAATGGATGTTAATTTCTTTTCTAAAACTAAAATCAACCAAACATGGGTTTTGTGTTAAATTAAGAACTACCTCGAAATTCGAATGACTTCCACTAAGATATACCGATAACAAAGAAACTTTATACCATTATAATTCTTTAAAATTAAGTCAATGTTTCCACTTTCATGCGTTTTGTAATAATTAAAACAAAATGAAGCGTTGATATTTTCAAAATATAAGTATATTGCAATAAAATGAAGATTTTTTTCGTCTCATTCCCAAGCCTTAACCTTACATCCAGGGCTATGAAACATGACAATTGACAATCAGTTGGATAACATTCTGTCCTGCGTCAATTAAATTTTGAAACATTCCAACCATACAAACAACTGCTATCCCACCTCCCTGAATTCCGAAAAACTCGGCTTAAGGGAGGAGACAAATTCTGTGATGTCCTAGACGGAATTCGAGAGACCTAATACTCCTACTATGCCTTACATAATCCGTTATTTATGCGGACGATGTAGAGCAGTCGATACAGTGCTTGCCTTGGGATCGGGAGGATCCAGGTTCCTGATGACTGGATACCTAACTAATGTTTTGCCTGGTTAACCTCAGTCACACCAGGCAAATGCTGGGATGGCACCTTGAATAAGACCATTGCGGATTTCTTCCAAAAGTCTTTTGACCTGCAGTAATTGCTTTTAAATATTCCCAGTGTAAAATTGCCGAAATTAATGTAACTAAAAATTGTTACCGAATTTAATCGAAGCTTTTGAAATATATCTTATCGTACGGACATTGCCTGCAATCAGGCAATATAACCGATTTTCAAAATCCAACCATTATAAATATGGGATCCCCGCTTTCGGAAATGTGCTAATATTTCAAATAATTACTATTTCTAGTAGTTACGAATTTGATTCCATTAAGTCCTCATACAGACTTAGTGAAGATAGACTCCAGCATTACAGAAAAATATAATTCCTTGAAAATTTTATTATTTTCTTACGCATCATCGAACTCTGTACTCCGGGAATAATTCTAGGCCACAAAAAGACTAAACGACAAGATTCAGGATTCACATAATCAGCATTCTCATATTTCGAGGATTTTTTTTTTTTCAGTTTCAACAAAATATTTCTAACATTATTTCTCGCGGCTGCTCAATTGGTAGAGCGCTCATTTCTGGTGCTAGAAATCGCAAGATAGATCCCTGTTCATGTCATATGGGTTTTGTAGTTGAGAAACACCGCATGCGTGCGTTTTCTCGGGATCATCACGTCTCTTCCAACTTTATTTATTCCAACAATTCATCCTAACATCATCTGTCCGACCTGAGCCAAATTTGCCTAAAGATCTTAAAAACTAAATTCAAATTCAAACATTCTTTCTTTCCTTGTTTGCATGACGGCAATCCAGCTTCACGATAACTTTGTCAACAAACTAATATGATAACATTCCCTCTATTCTTCTGCACATGTTATACACTTCTTGAACATAATCACATACTTATGTTTTATTTTGAATCCAGTATTTAAATTACAGTTAATAAGTATTGCTTTCTAACGTAAAATTTATTTATATAAATTTGAAGAAATTGTTTGTCTTTTAGTTTGCCTAAAACCTTATTTTAGTCATTTTGTAGTCATAGAAATCAAGAATATTACCGTGAACTTAAAGAAAACTAATTTTATTCGATAATGAACGACTTGTTGTTGTTTTAGACTAGATTCAACATTTACTTTTCAATACATTGAGTGTGACATGATAAGATAGTAGACTTTTTTTTAATATGAAACGGGCTCCTACTAAAATACTTTTGAACCCTCACCCTAAAAAAAAAGTTAAATTGAAAATAATTTGAGGGGATCTAACTAATTTCAGATTTAGTACTTCAACTGCTAAGTAGAAAAACAATTGCTACTTACATTCCAAACACAGTAGTTGGAAAACGACGTTGTATATCAACGAAACAACTATATTCTCTTTATAGCTCAAGAAATTCTTTTCTTATACTTTCTCTTTCTCTCGACGCTGTGTTATCGCCCTTTCACAAGTCATAAATAACCAGAAACTTTAACACTATTTTAGGGCCGAAGGAGAGGTGGCCAAAGAAATCGTTCCAGGTTATTGAGTTTATTCTAAAGTATCTCGTGAAACATCTTACAGCGCCAACAAGGAAATATCTCGTTTCTCTTTTCGTATAGATGAAGGCGGAGGAAGAGACCCAATTTGAATATTTTGATGACCAGAATAAGTCGTAAACCATAAATAATCAAGAATGCGAATGGACCAGGGAAGCTGAAGTAGCTTTAGTGCAGTGGAAAATGATCAGAAGAGAATTAGATTTTTTTTATTTCACAAACCAACGAATACAGGAAAAATGTATTATGCTCGCTCTCCCCCTAAGCAATGTTCCATAAATACATATTTTATTTCCAAAAGTTGCTCCACAGTTGGCAGTTTCTTATTTTCCACGTTCTTACCCCCGCAATTTCCTTATATTTAATATAAATGCACTTTGACCGCGATATTCCTTTCAATATTAAAACAATATATAGTCATAGACCTCATGAGGTCTGCGTTTTTATTCCCAACTAACATTTTGTTCTGTATGTGAATTTCCATTCGGGACTGGTTAGCCTTATACTCGGTCAAACGTTTAGCATCCATGCATGAAATCGATAATTTTACTAACTTTTAAACATTTAATATACTTTTAAAACAATATATATAAATTAAATTATTCGTAAATAATAAAACTATATGAACATAATGTAAAAATATTCAAAAATAACCGTAACGCAAAACATTATTTCACTTCAGGACGTTCAAATGTTTTCGTTGCTATCTGTCGGGCACTAAATGCATAATTTGTTAATCTCAAATAATACAGAGTTAAATGAATTTTTAAGCAGCTCATTATCAGCATAAACTGAACAAAACTATTTTCCCGATGATAACCTAAACGCGCTCAAATAATAAATCAGAGAAGTACCTTTAAACATGTACAGGTATATGTGTTGCAAAATACAGGTTAATCAGCATGCATAAACAGTTCCGATATCGGGAACCTGCTACTAGTTGAAATTGTAGAGCAACTGTAGTTTTTCTAACGAGCGGCGTTATTTCAGTTTTTGATTGGAAGCGCACTGTCATTTAGGAAAAACTTTATATAATCGCTTGGCGCATCCCACCTATTTCGAAGCGTAGTTTTATTTCATACTCTGCATAGACGTAATCAGTGATTCCTCTAGAACTTCCTGTTTGGGGTGTTTCCACCAAGGCGTCGAGAACACCCTCTAATGTTAAAAAATACGGTCAAAAATCGAATATAACCGTGCAAAACTCCACTTACATCCTATTAATTTTGATTTTACACCCTCCAAACTAAAACACCCCACGGAATCTCTGTACGTAAATCACATGCATTTCTTTGTTGTTAATATGAAATAGCTAAAAACAAGTGACACTCATATCTGACTTATATAATAAAGAAATTTTAATTGTTAACGTTTTGTAAAGCGTTATTTAAAGCAGATGAGAAACTCTAACCTATCAAAGGGTTCATTTTAGCAACAATTTACAATATCGTTGATATAAATTTCCTTAACCTCTTTCCGCGCTACAGTCAAATCATCAACGAAACGAATTGATCATCGGAAATTCCTGACAAATGTAGTTTTCAGTCTTTTGAGAATAAAAAACAATCATTCGTTAAAGGCAGTGGTGATCGGCAGTGACAAATAGCCGAATAAAGCAACCTTCTATACTGTAGACATATATTGATATGAGTGTCTTCAGGTGGACGCCACTAAACAATCCGGATTCAAGCCCAACTAGAGGCAGAAATATTACATTCTTTGATGCTGAGGTAGGCTAGTAGAAGGAAGTAATAAATTCTCATCGAAATATGTAAACAGCTTAGATCTTGGTTGTTGTAAAATCTCAGAAATCTAATACTCCACAAGAACTCAACCAACCAACTGACAGAATTCTGCATAATGTCACATACAAAGTAGGCATGATGGTGGCAAACCTCGTATAATGATCCCACAACTTGGATAAAAAATGGATCTGAAAATTGAAATATGCAATAAAGTAAAATTATTTCTACATTGAATACATGAACTTGGGAAACTAGAGCAAAGACAAAAGCACTAAACTTCATTTAACAAAACAAACTTTCCAACTCTCACGGACAGGGAAGATAAAACTTATGAACAAAGAATTTTAAAACAAAGGTCTCCCTCAAGGACGCCACAGCTTTTTAGGAAAACCAAAACTTGTTAGACAAACGAAATTCAAATTTCAAAACACGTAATACCCCACATTTACTCACCTACGGAGGTGAAATGTTTTCAAAACGTAAACAAAAATTAGAACTTAAAATTCGATTACAAATTATTACGAAGAAAACACTCTAATCTGAACTACTTAATAATTCTGACTCCCGCAATATATAGGACTCTATATGGGTGGACGTAGATTATGCAAGCTGTTATGACCACTGGCAATTTTGCAAGCCAAAATTCAGTCATATCCTGAACTAAATGACTCAGAAATACCCAGGAAAGAAAACACGAAACGAAGCCTACTAACACTTATATTATAATAATTCTCAAAAACTTACTCTGAAAAAGCAAACGGCTGTGGCTTACGCTGCTGCTTACTACACGCACTCAAACGTAAGAAGTGCGTAGAAAATTAACAAGGCACCGAGACAAACCCAAAATAAAAATTAACAAATTTATTACTTTTTAAAACGCAAAAGCTCAACAGAACAGGTGCGCACCGAGCAAAAATATAAAATGATCCAACCAAATATATTATTCCGGGGGAATAATTAGCTGAAATAAAACAGTTCAAGAAACTCAGTTACCAAAGCAATACACTCTAAAAAAATATATTTACCCCTTAGAAATATTTATCGAAACAGTACATATTGAGGGATGTACAATAATTTTCAAAGCTTGAAATCACATATTTCAGTTAGTATGGGCTGAAATAGAACAATGAAAACGCAAATCTTCTAACCGTTTTCTAAAATAAACAAGCAGGTATTTGATTATAAAAATGGACTATTGACTCAATAATTTTAACAATTCCAATTTGTTATTACAATGTACTCTTTATCTTTATTAATAAATAATGTTCTTAAAGGCATTCCATTTCTATTCCATCATTCCTTTATTTTACACTTTTAATAAAGGTATTTTTGTGTTCTCGTGGGGTGGCACTGGGAAGGCAAAAAATTTCGCGACATACTATGTCAGTGCACATCCTTTGAAAATCACTGTTATGATTGGTCTAGTTAATGTTGGACAGGAACCGAACAAGGTTTATCGGCGATCTATTTGTAACTCCATACAGATGTAACGCAAAATTATTCTTGAGCAACACTGATACCAAAGGAAAAGAGTATATAGATAAAAATCCTTTACAGAAGACGAAGATAAACGTACGACTTGGAAACGCACTATAAGTAAAAATAAAATCACTTCTGCATATTTGCGATTTTTGTATAAGGTCTGCGCGAAATTAATTTACATAACATACAATTAAAAATCACTAACCTACATTACATAGCACGTTACAAGTAGTTATTTTTAGTTAGAATTTTGTCTCCAAACTCCCACAAAAACTCGAAACTATTCTATTACCTGTCAGTGTGTTTTTATGTCTGTATACCTTGAATTTTTAAAGAAGTTTTGTTACATTTTAGTTCCTTTATATTCTCAGTCAGGGGGCAATTGCCCTCCCTGCCCCTAAATGACAACTGTATTTCTAACATTTCTAGCCACTTATAGGTTGTTTTGTGAGATATTATTTTTGGGGTTGATGCCCTTTATTGCAAGATATTTCACTGCACTGTTTACTCCATTTTGCCCAAAAGTGGACAGAGTACTTTCTGGTTCCAAGGTGTCCATTTATTTTTTCTCTCTATTTGTTGGAGCTCTATTTAAGTATATGAATTATTAATAATTAATACAATTAGCATCTGTCAATCATTTATTTTACTTTTAAGATTCGCTACACTTTAATTCTTATATCTGGAGATTAGTGATATCTAAAAATATCCAATGACAATCCATGCAGGGCACGGCGGGTGCTGCACTTATTTGCTGCATTATACGATGTCACTTTTAGTACTCTTCTGATCGGCTACATTTTCAAATGACGTCAACATGACTGGCTAATCCCGAATGGCAAATCGCATACAATACAAAAAGGTAGTTCAGATAAAAACAAAGTCGCCATGAGATCTGTGATACAATATTACGAAATGATAAGCAAGGCATAGAATAAAATCTTTTGCTAGACACATTCCCGTATCCTGAATCATACTGAGTTATTTAAGAATATGGCCTCAAAGTTTCAACCCTTTTTAATACTTGAATGGTGAACTTTTCCACCAAAGTCTGTATATCTTTGAGTGAATCAATCGCAGAATATACTCAATATAAATTCCATACCAGGACAGGATAGAAAATGAGTGGAATGTAAACATAAGATGTGTTTTGACATGATAAATGTAAGTAAGTAACAAACTGAGTGTGAATAATTCGTTCAGCTTAAGAAGAAATAGGCCAATTATGTACAATTGTAATTGATGTAACAAATTATTTAGCTAATTATATATAATACTGAAAACGGATATTGGTCACAGAATGAATGTTTGCAAGATATTCTGACTTACGGTCCAGTAAAATTAGGCATATTTGGGGTCCACCCCAACATTCAAAAAATAAAAATGAAAACTGTTGTAGTACTACCTCTCCTGTTTTACTCACAAAGAAGTCCCAAATAACACTGAGTCGGGTTTAGGGGTTATTATGCCATCAATATGGCATCTACGTGCAAACACCAACGTTCATTTAAATAATAATATCTTCTTTCGGATATTATGATACATAGTTCGTTCTTGCGTCAAATTGAATATACTGATTGGTCGCAGTAACTCAAGTTGATACGGTGTTTATATGATGTCGCCATATTAAAATATGGCGGCTGTTATTTCAAAAATATAGTTTAGCTCCTTTCACTATATAATTTTAATAGCAAATGCACTAGTCGGTTTTATGTGATACAGTGTGTTGTACTTTAGGACCTTTAAGTACTTAAAATTAACACTATACTGAAAATTTTCAGTAGTCATAAATCGTCACTTGATCAGGGTTTAAACCTTAGTCTTGCTTTACATTAAAGTAAATTAATTGTAAAATGATACTAGAGAATCCCGCGTCGGGTTGAGGGGTTACGACGTCATCAATATATTGGCCCACTGAATTGGTAATGACATATTTAAACGCTTATGATATCTCACAGAATAGCGATAGTAGCGTCATTTTTGTATAAAATTCAAGTGAATGAATAGGGAAATGACTACAGTGAAGTCTTTTATTAATTCCTGACCATGTCTGAGATATATTGAGGAGACGTGATTGATTTTTTTTTTTAATTTAAGTTTTGAAGTTTACATAAATTAACGTAGGTAATTGTAACATACTATCACAATACCTAACATTAAATTGATATAGCACTTTTAGAGCTTCACAACAGCATCAGTATCGCTTGTACATCTTTAAATCTAAGGTCGTTATGTGTTTGCATGTAATCTTAGTGTGTCTGTATGTTAGCTCTATAGCAAAAATTTAGTCAATACAGTGAGACGTCATCTTCGTCGTTAGCACCATAAATAGCCTGGTAGCCATTCTCCTGTTTCAATTCACATTTCCTGTATATTTCACAGTATTTGTGCGAGGCTTAGACCCCGAGCCTTCCAATCCGACCAGCTACAGATATTCTAATTTGAAAACGTCTCCCCAACATCCGCTTTCTTCTTGGCGATTTATGTAGTGGACCAACCTCCACTGTATGTATTCCGTATATGAATACGAGTTAATTGTGTGGCTGTTGTTTTACCATGCTATTGCACGCCGAGATTATGTCGTCTCGTTTTTTATTCCTGTTAGCTGCCTCTAGCCTTTCAGTAAACCTTTCTTAGTGGCCTCGGAACCAAAGCGGCTGTTGTAGTCTACAAGGTGAAGTTCCACTCTTGGACTGCACTTGCGTGAACTTTCAGTCTGTAGTGATTGGCGCCTTTTCGTTGATCTTAATTCTACTTTCCGATGAATAACTGTGATGTTCTCTTCAAAATTAGCTGATGCTTTGGTGAATTCAGCCCAATTTAAGTCATGTTTCTGGATTCTTATTAAAGGTCTGCTACCTCGTATCCATTTCCTGATTTCTGACTCGCAGTGTAGGTGCAGTGTAAGGTGTTGCTTGTGTAGCAGCTTGCGCAGTGTTGTACATCATTCTTTCTCGGCCACCTCTCAACCTCTATTTTGACCCACTAAGACCAGCTTTACCTCTGCTGGCTTACAGAATGATTATCGTTGGAGGCAACCGAGCTAATTTGCTTCTTTTCTCACTGTTCCTTATTGTTTAACCTCAATGTATTGTATAACGTCCAAGGTCCGTGGAGATTTCTGCTTCAATGAATTTTATTTGTTGCTTTTAAGCACCTCTACTGAGGTAGATATATACTTCAAATGTCTCCAATTTGTACCAAGTACAGGTTACAACATTGCTTTAGAAGTAAGATTACTGTACAAGCATGTCATTAGGGTAAAGTTACGGAAAGAGACGAAATTGATTTTGAATAATATCGCTTCTATTTATAATACTCGAGTCTTGTTTAACATATTTTGTTTCGATCAGCTGTACAGACAATATTACGATAGAGCACTGAACTGCATGTTGCAACTATCCCGAAACAATTATGAAACATTTGAAATTATTAAACCACTGGCATTTCTACAAAAGTAGTTTTATATACTTGCACTTCTCAATACAAAACATACAAATACACTAAGATTACATGCAAACACATAACGATATTACATTAGATTTTAATATGGAGAAACGATACTGATACTGCACTGAAGCTCTTAAAGTACTCTATCAGTTTAATGTTAGGTATTCTGATAGTATGTTACATAGCTCAAAAACTTAAATTAAGAAACTATTTTCAATCAGTTTTCCGTAATATTTCTCCAGAGAGATGATCAACAATGAATAAAATTCTTAATTGTAGTCATTTTCCTATTAATTCACTTGAATTTTATGCAAAATGATGTTTCTATCGCTATTCTGTGAGATGCCATACACATTTAATGATTACATTACCAATTCTGACGGCCTCCAAATTGATGTCGTCATAACCCTTAAACCCGACACGGGATTCTCTAGTATCATTTTACAATTAGTTTCCTTTAATTTAACGCAAGATTGAAGTTTTTACCTTGATCAAATAACGAGTTATTGTGGAGTGTTAAGGATCGAGATACTCTGAAGCTAAGTCAAGATATTCGAAAATTGTTTCTCCAATGCAATGGTAGACGAAACCAAAGATGTAGAGTGACTAAACTAAGAATTGTAGAAGAAGAGAAATATAATGCCAATGAAACACTGCGAATACGATGATATCTTCAATGAACAAAGTTTTTTGTTTGTTGTATTCTTAATTGTTGATTAACATAACTTGAATACACGTATAGTTGATGATATTATAAATTTTAAAATATATACTATTAGAAACATCTAGATATTTGAAATATATTCCAACGAATAATAAATGTCTTTATTGAACTTGAATTGCACTTCTCATTATCATTTGGTGTAACACTGGCAACATAAGAACGCTTTTCAACTGTTAAACGCAGCACACTTGATCAGATATTTATGTATGTGATTTATTAAAGAAAACTTTAACTATTCTCCTGTGTGCGTGATTTAATAAATGGTTATCCCCTGTATGATAAGATAGGTTTATATTCTGCATAACAGGCTAGATTTCAAATGTATAATTCACAATTATAAATTTTAACTTAACCTAAGGAGCTGTCACAAATGTACGCTTTGGTGTCCGTAGTAGTAAATATGTTTTTTAAACAAACATCACTACTCGTCAAGTCTTCCAACCCGCAGTGTTCATTCAACTAGCAAACGTAAAGGTATAGAGCGTTCAATCCGAAGATCAAGGTAAGTTTTCAAATATTAATCAATTCTAACCACGAGAGAAGTTTTTGGCTTCCGTCAAGAGTGAAATTGTGCGAATATGTTCTACAATTAATCAAAATATAGTCCTTCAGTTGCATGGACGTCTGTTCGTAAAGATTTCTGACTCTTTCCACTGTAACTCTTGTACTAGAAAAATTTAATTATGCCTGAAATTATATCATTCACGTGAATGTGTTCATTAGATAACAATAACCACTTCTATTATGTAAATTGTACTTGATTATAGTCAACGATTATTACTTAACAGTCATTAAGTAAGTAATACATGCATTAACGAATTACTTTCTGACGAATCTCATAATTCACTCTCACTACCATTCAACTAAATGTGTACTTTTCTATATACAAAACAAATTTGATCGCTGTGCTAACAGATACTATTCTATCTGAATGTGTACTCCTCTGAATAAAATTAACTGGTCTAAGAATTTCAAATCCTGATAGTTCATGATTACAAATTCCTTCAGCAAAACATTTCAAGAGCGTGTACTTATCACACTTCTTATGAAAAACGTGTGAACATTTTTGTATCTAAAGTTCCTGGTTCTTTTGATGTACTCGTCACTTAATTTCCTACTTCCGTACCACAGTATTTATTGAACTCAATGAATTTCGAATCACCGGTCATCGTCATTTGGATGATAATACTGCCCTTCTTAACTCATGTATCTATTAATTCCTGAGTATGGTGCAAGGCAAGCGGATATAGCAGAATTATCTGCTACTAAATACTTGAAAACATGTCGCTGTCCTGACTCACCATCCAGTCTGACTTCTGGGGCATCGTTTATTGTTCTACTCACCTAACTAGCTGCGACACATCAAAGTTCAATAATCTACTTAACAGCTCGATGATAAGTCAGAATGCCCCATTAAAGGATTTAATAATCTGGTGGGGCTACCACTGACTCTCTTTGCGCTCACACAGGGCAAGAGAGTTAAAGCTGAAAGCGCTTTTTAGCAGTCTACGAACAGCTGAAGTCAGCAGAAGACTTCTTTCACAATTGGAAGTTATTACTTATAGTCTAGGCGGTACACAAAAATATACTGTACTTTATGAACACATAATACCGCTTTGCACAGAGGTACTTGGAACCTAAGAGAACAATTTAGGAAGAGGAGGAGGCATTCAACATTTTCTTTACAATGGAGGAAATCATGAGCTCATATCGATACCTACAGTTCAATTTCACGCAGAGGAAGAAGTCCCAATGAAAGACCATACACAACTGTTCTTGTGAAATGGAAATACCCGAAATGGCATGTTGAAATGTCGCTTACCACTGCAGGCAAGTGCATAATAATAAGTGCATTGCCACCGCTTGTAAACTGCGTGTTAAATAAGAAAACATGAATAACAATAACGTGGGTATATACTAGGCTTGGGGAAAAAGTCGTATGGTAGGGTGGACCTTGATGACGGCCATATTTAATTTAGGCAATTTTTTAAAATAGGAATATGATAGATGATTTTGGACTAGAATTAAATTAAAAAAATAATGGTGACGTTAGTTTTAAGATACGCGCAGGTGGTAAAATGTTACATTAATATTAATTGTTTTTGTTTCCGTTGTACACAAGTCCCTTACAATACAACGCCTTCTAAACTCCGTGTTGATGATAATAAGTAAATAACAACAAGGTGGATATATATCAAGTCGAGAGGAAAGTCCGTGATAAGGGAAAACGGTACCTTGGCCATCTTGAAATCCGCCATTTTGAATCGGACACAAATTTTATAACTAGAAAACATAGCGTACGACACCTAATTTTAATATCAAGTGTTCTCACCAATTCAATGGTATGCCTATTATTGCTCTACCGTTAACCAGTACGAAGTTATGACTGTTGTGATTGTGTACCAAAGGTCAATACGTCACTCTTTTAAATGGGTAACATGTTAGTTTACACCGCATGTGTTAATATTCCAGTTAGCTCTTTGCTGAAGGTTGGGCGTGACTTGGAACGCAAAATGGCTAACAATAAACAGGAATGGAGAACATATGGAAAAATCCCTTGAAGCGTTCGTTATCGTTGGTTTCTTACCTCTGCAGAAGCTAATCTTCCATGTGCGCGATATGACCTGCTGTGGTATTAAAAGCGCCCTCTTTTTGTCTAACGATACTGACGTTGATGTATTGGCAATATCTTTCTTTCACTACCTAAAAGCTTCCGGACTGAAATAGTTCTGGATTTTGTGTGGATCTGGCCGAAAACAAAAACCTTTGCCTATTCATCAAATAGCGGGAAAGCGGTAGAAGAAAAAGCCATTATCCTACGTGGATTTCACGCTTTTACTGGGTGTGATACAGTCTTAGCTTTCCGCAACAAAGGTAAACTCTGTGCATGGGAAACGTGGAAGGCACATAAAGAAGTAACCAGATCTTATAAAGCTATTTCTAATCCGCTACCTGAGCTTCCGACTGACATAAACATCTTTCAGAACGCTTTGTGGTCACTCTGTATTATGGTGTAGCAGCTGAATTTAAGTCTGTTAACGAATCACGCAAATATCTGTTTGCGACCAAAGCGAAACCATTAACAAGTCTTCCTCCTACATCTGATGCGCTTGCATTGCACACTCTTGGAGTCATATTACAAGCTGGACATATATGGGGTCAGACATACAGCATCATCACTCAAAATCCAGAATACTTTTAGTCCGGAAGCATTTAGTTGGTGAAAGAAAGATATTGCCAGTACAACGACGTCAGTATCGTTAGATAAACAAACACGCTTTTAATACCATGCTAGGTCATCTATACCATCTCCAGATCATTGGGGCTGGATAAAACAAGGTATAGATTGGACTTCACAGTGATCTACGCAGCCTGTAGTTTGGGAAACCTGCAGAGAACTTTTGAAATGTGGGTGTGAGGAGAGATGTGCAACAAATTAGTGCTTCTACAAAACTACCGGAATTCCATGCACACTGATGTGCACAAACTGCAGAGAAAAATGTCAAAATCCATAACATAATGAACAATATCTGTTGTTTTTATTCCCTTTTATGATTGTGAAAGCTTTTGCAATTGTGCATTCCCATTGTGTATAGTTATGTAATAAAATTATAATATTGTGCTTTATTTGGATGGCTGATGTTCATTTTGACATTATATTCGTCTTCTTGAATTAAAAAACATCGAAATGACACCAAACACGATAAAATTTGGACATATTTGGAAATGTTGGGTTTCAAGACGCCATTTTGAATTCTAAGGAAAATTTCAAGTGCCTCCCCTTCCTACATTATTCTCTTAGGTTCCAACTACAATTGTGCAAAGCGTCATCGTATTGTCAAAAAGCGCAGTATATTAGGCACATTTGTCGTGTACCGCCTAGACTATTAGAGGGTACAAAATGATCAATTTTTCCTCTGATTTTTTTTTTCAATTTGCCATGGTGAAGCCATGACAGCACCCACTGAAAGGGTTACGCCCTTTTTATGGGAAAAGCTTTGAGGGATAAGGCGGGATGGATGAGTTGGAGCTGGTCTACGAGGTTTTAAGGAGCTCATTATTCTTTATTATTTACCAAATTTTGATCGTTACGATTTTGCATCGTAACCATTCACTTACGTGGGATTATAAGAAACTTTAAATATGTATATGATGAATAAAAAATGAATTCAGAAAGTGCTTGCACGCCACAATCACAACAGTCAGGGAAGTTAGTGTAGACGAATGAATGTTATCTTCTGTCCCCGGGGCGACACTGGACGCTGATGGGAGACAATGTGAGCCCTGTTAGTATTTGATGGATTACTGTGCACGTGATGGTAGTATGTGATGAGGCGGGTGCGGAGTGGCGAGTGATGTGAGTTCTGGAATGTGGTGATGATTCGGGGGAAGAGAGGAAAGGTAGATACTGAGAACAAGTGATAGTGGATTGTCGATTAGCTGCTGGCCAGGATGAGCATGGTACGTGGCGTTATCGTATTCCTTTGATATCGTATGCATCTATACAATATCAGTTCTTGTGGTCAATTTTCTGCAACCGATGTAGTTCATATCTTTATACTATCAACAACTCTGCTTCTTCACATTTATCATACTCATGGTAGGCATTACAATAATATCATTTACGTTCCCATACTTTAAATCAGAAGAAGATAGTTCAGCCGTCTCTGTCAGTTGGTAACTTCCGGCGATAAAACGTTGTTGCCACCTAGCGTGCTTCACTACAAGTAAATTGCGGCTATTGCTCATATTCTTGAAATGCAGTACGATGTAAAGGTACAAATACATGTTCAGATACGAAATTAGCTTTCACAAGCATATGTTTACATAATATAATGTCCCGTAATGTGGATAAATATGAATATAACTATTTACACGTTTATACAATATGCCGAAAATTTTATATACTAAATGGTGTCAGTTTTGAGTACTTAAAGGTCGTAAAGTACAGCACAATGTATTACAAAAAACCGACTAGTTCACTCTATATTTAAGATATAACAACGATGTTGATCTTGTTTCAAAAATTAAATAACGCGCTTTCACGTTTATGTCAGGGTGGTTTTCGGTTTCTGTGAGAGTTTCACATTTATTTCCTAGTAAAATTATATAGTGAAAGGAGCTAAACTACATTTTTGAAATAACAGCCGACATATTTTAATATATTCACATCACATAACACCATATCAACTTGAAGTACTGAGAACAGTGTGCGAATTAAACTTTTTAGCCAGGGCGGAGGGTATAAAACATAACGCACGGATTTCAACAGGCCACCTAAATATACAGATGCTTATCAGAATAATGGAAACACCTGAACGAAAGTGCAACTTACCAGATTAATATGGTGTCGGGCCACCTTTCGCCTTCAGAACAGCCCTGATGCGACGTGGGATGGAGGCATAGAGGTCGTGAATGGTAGCAAGTAGAATATTACACCATTCCTCGTGCAGGGCATCGGCCAGTTCTGTGAGAGAGGATGGAGGTGGAAATCGTCACCGGAGTCGTGTTTCCAAGATGGACCACAGATGTTCAATTATGTTGAGATCTGGGGATTGGGCGGGCCAGGGGAGGTGTTGAACTTCATCCCGATGTTCCTCAAACCACGCTGCAACAACTCCAGCTGTGTGAATGGGTGCATTATCATCCTGGAATATGGCGTCATTGTCCGGGAACAACATCCGGACCATAGGATGCAAGTGGTCTCCTAAAATTGCGACATAATCGTTGGCAGTGATGCGTCCGCGAAGTGTGACCACAGGACCCAATGGAAACCATGGTATTGGGGCCCACAGCATCACCGTGCCGCCGCCATGTTTCACAGTTGGGCGGAGACACTGCAGATTATACGCTTCTTTGGGCGTTCTCCACACATAAACACGGCCCGTGGTTTGGAATAGGGTGAATGGTGACTCATCCGACCATACCACACGTTTCAAGTCGTCAACGGTCCAAGTTGCATGGTCGCGGCACCATTTGCGGCGTGCTAAAGCGTTCTGGTCCCTGATGAGAGGTTTGGCCCGTGCAACACGACCCCGTAAGTTCATATCATGTAATTCGTGGCGGACTGTGATTGTCGAAACAGGTTGGGGGAGGTGCTGATTGAGCTCCTCCGTCACTTGCGCCGCAGTGGCACGACGGTTCCGCGTGGCAATGCGCTTTAATACCCGGCGTGCCCTGTCACTGATGCTTTTCTTCCGCCCACTTTTCCCCTTTCCCGATGTGGTTTTCCCGTGTGTTGTGTAGGCCGTCATCACCTTCGACACTGTCCCTGGCGACACACCTAACACACTAGCCACTGCCGTCACACTCACTCCACATAACCGCGCACCAACAATTTGCCCTCTTTGAAACTCTGAGAGGTCTCCCATCTTACACTACCTCCGTGTGCTGCAACCACTGCACACTCCTGTTCCACGACGCCTGACGTAGTATGACGTAGTATATATATATATATATATAATTCACTGCTAAATTTAATCCACTACTGGATGATGTCTCTCCCTGAAGGGAGAAAGTTGGTCTACTGCTCCCACGCTGACCAGACGGGTTGGGAGAGGAGAGCTGAAGCTCTCAACTGTTATCACCACTTCCTTTTAGTCACAGCAGATTCCGAGTTGCATCACAGTCCTGGATGAGCACCGTTCCAGACCATTTCGCTTTGGAAAAGATATCATGGCAAAGCCGGGAATCGAACCCGGGTCCTGCGATCATCAGGCAGTGACGGTAACCACTAGACCAGCGGAGAGAGAGAGAGAGAGTCCCATTTTCCAATAGGAGGTTACTAAATCAAACCAATCATATTAAATCTTTCACATTAAGCTACTTCATACACAACACAGAAGAAATGGCTTCCAAATAGGCTTTTTAGCTGCTTGTAAAAGTTCATATACCCTTGTTACTTGCATGAAAATAGTTTCAACACCTGCCAAATGAAGCTTTTCCGATTCTCTATCTAATCTTGATCGAAACATTTACTAGGGGGAAGAAATGTATCCTTGCCAGGGACAAAAAAATAATTTGTCAAGGTGGGACACTTATTTGCTAGGGGAGGGGGAAATCCCGAGCATTCCCCCGTTAATTCCCACACTGACTGAGATCAAACAGTATCTCAAATTTGACGCAAGAACGAAGTATGTGTGAAAATTCTGAGAGAAGATATTAACGTTTGCGCATGGATGTCATATTGATGACGTCATAAACCTAAACCCAACTCGGTATTCTTTGGGATATTTTGTGAGTAATACAGGAGAGGTAGTAAGTACTACATATAGCATTTTTTTCTAATGTTGAGGTTCAAATCTAATTTGACTGGACAGCTAAGGGGGGAATTATGTTATTATCGACCTGTTTCACCAACGCTGGTTAAAGATTTAACAACCCGTTAAGCACATTTAACATCTGATTAGGAGATATGACTGTTTCATCAACATCAGTTAACGCTAACGGTTTGTTAAAGCTGTCGTTAACTTTAATCATCAGCTTTTCATCGATTAAATATTTAACGCTCCGATAGTGATTATGTATCTCGAAAGTTTGAAAACAGAAAACAAGAAATGGAAAGCATAAACACAGAATCGCTTGTTGAAATATACAACTTTGCACAATGCATTTCAATAGTATTAAAGATCAAAAACATCTAGAAACAATGTTGCCTGCTTTGCGGGCAATGTAAATATGATGTTCGAGTATGTTTAGGGGCCTATATGGGTATTCTTAAGAAGATGCGCTCTAAAGAATGGTTTTACAGGAAAAGTAGACGGGCGCTACGTATTTAGGCCTAAGGTATAAATTACGCACTTCATCATCATTTTTAATATATATCGTACAAAAGAGAGGCTATCTTGTTAAAAAAACGTAAAAAGTCGCTTTACTACTCCTTTGCACACGTCATCTTAACGATTAACATAATTCCTTTTAATTAATTTCGGGAGAATACTTTTCTCTGATACGTGTCTGTATATAGTTTACAAAACTGTTTCGGAGAGTGGTAGTACATGCCAGGAACGTCAATTTAAGATATTTTGGGAGGGAAAATGATGTGGAGTAAAAAAGAAAGTATTGTGAACATTACCGATCGTGTATTATAAATGTTCATATGCAAACAGGAAAAGTTAGCATAATGATGACTTCTTCATACTACGTACAAAGAATGCTTTTCCGTCGAGTATATCTCCTTTAGCTATTGCCAATAAGTCATTCCTGTTCATATTAAATTATTTCTTACTTTTAGCTACTTCTGTTATGCGGCGCTGAATGTACTTGCAATTGATATTGACATTATTTCGGATCCGTGCAATGAACAATATGGAGCAAGGATGATGTGAGTGCAAAAACACGCATACGCCCTTCAATAATGTGCAACAGACCCGGGTTAAGTTCAATTTAGGTTAGCAAAAGAAAAATGTAAAATTCACAGGAGAAAGATTTAGGACATGAAAGTATGAGACTGAAATTGCAACAAGTACGTGCAATTAATTAGCTACTTCCGCTTTGGAGTTGAACATAAGGATGGCCTGTTAAATGTGATGTGCTTCAAGTATAATGATAAAATAATTACCCTGGCTTTACCTAACCTATCTACGCTTTCTAGCGCCCCTCAATATCTTTCCATTAATTATGTAGCAAATATGTGATATTCATGACACGAAATGACGCCACTGATATTCCCCATGTGGCGCCATACCTGTGTGTAAAGTAAATCGATTACGTATTTATATAAATTATTATTAAGTATGGCTTTTCGAAATTTAATTAGGGTTGCTGTCTACCGCTAGTTATTTACAGAAGTATCTAAGTAAATTATTTGCAAGGGAATGAGTGGTATAAAGTGTACGTATTGCTCAGCAGCTGGGTGACCTAAACTGAACTTGGTCCATGAGCTACCCCGTTGCTTCACTTTATTTCATTATACTTGCATGCATCCCAAATTATGAAAATAACAACATTGGAACTACATTTAACGCCACATAACTGAAGTAGCTAACATAAAGTATTACTTCCATGAAATAGATGAAAACTGGCTAATCCTGTCTGTATTTATAAGAAAGAAGGGCTTCAACCTTTTGAGCACTGCAATTAGCTAAGTAAACGAAAGTAGAAACAATCTGTATTAACATATTCATACATAAGAAACATTTTTCAACTCATCTGTTTCTATTCCTCTAGTGTGTCGAAAAGATATACATACTGAAACTTGCTACCGTAAGTCGGGAGAGGTCCGTAACAACCTTGTTTACTGTTAAGGATTGTAATATTATTTTATTGGCATTTATTTGGAGATCATTTGAATGCATACATACATACGTACATACACACACACACATGTATAAAAACACAAAGACACACGAACAAGTACCAGCAACCTATTGCTTGCGGATTGCGAGGTTTATTTGTTAGACGTACACAACTTCTCACTCTACTAATCAGCATTTGTTTAGCTTGTGGGAAATTTAGAAATCAAGTTTTTTCTTCACGTAACGGTCCGATTGTAAACGGTTTCTTAAATTTGTAATGTTAGCGTTGGTGAAATGGAAAAATTTTAACGGACGGTTAAAATTTTAACGCACGGTTTGTTATCGAGTGGTTAAGATATATTTAATCGAAGTTGGAGAAACCGGCCTTATATTTTTTTAGAACAGTGTTAGTAACTGCCATGCCCAAAAATTGTCATGTCCTCTTTTGATAATGCCTTACAGATTATATGTTCAACTCTATGAAGAATATTTGTATTGATATATCAAAGGTTATTATTTTAGAAAAGCACTCAATTAAATTTTATTGAAATAATTGAGCTTCATATTTTGACTTTGCAAGTCCGAAGTTATATAAACTTACATCCTTGAAGGAATCAGTAGTTAACTCTTCAAATCGTATACATTTCTGAAGATAAAATAAAATTATAACTGAGCAACGCAAGTAAGTTTTATTTAAAAACTAAAAACGTGCAACGGTTTCGCCAACTAGTTAACGACTTGGCTTCATCAAACACACTCGGATGAAGCCAGCTTGCGAAACCCAACATCGTGCAGACTAGCATTAGTTTTAGGATAAAAAAAGTTCGTATTAGAAAAAAATATTGAAGCATGCTTTTTAAATATACAAGTATATACTTTCAGAATCCCACTTAACTTCAGAATCCCACCCGAATCATTCAGCGAGTGACTGCATATTAGATTAAATGAAATTATATTAGTTCGTAGGTAAAATATTTACTACAAATTTTCTACAATTTGATTAGTTAATTTAGGCAAAGGTTTTGGTTAGATTAGTCCAGGTAATTATATCATCCGCCTGGGTATATAAATTCTACCCGCAAAAGTTATGGGATCTAACTTTACTTCATACATCTATGTTACCTCCTAACAATTTGACATATCTATTCCAGTGATATTCAAGTAGTCTTTAGACGCTGCTATAGATGGTTTCACCTGTAAATTCCAAACAGTTATCTACTGTATTTATGATGTCATCATTAGTGTCATAATATATGTCTTAAATGCGTTTTTACGATTTGCAAGAAAGTTCAAGGTCTTTAGGCACAAATCAGGCGGATGATCAAGTAATAAGTTCAAAGCAATATTAATGAGTAAGAGGTATGAATTGAATAGAATATGTATGACATTTAGGCATCTCAGACTCAGCCCAGATAGAGTTGGGAGAGGATGTTGCAAGATAGTCGGCTTTTGCTTGGCATGACCGGTGGGAAAATGTCAGTCAGAGTAAACTGCCGCTCTGGGCACTAAACAAACGCTTTACCAACTGAGCTGTGGGCACTCGATTAGCAGACAAGAAAAGATGGCTTTGTGGTTGGCTCATTTTTATTTTTATCGTCAAGAGGAAATATTTTTCTTTCAATTCCGGAATTTTTTTTCCGTAAATCCTTGGAACGTTTGTATATACTAACTCCGGTAATTATCCTTCAGCATCCCATTTGACTCCAATAGACCTTGCCTGTTTATCGCCTGCCCTGAATATTGAACGGACGTAACTCTCGTGATGAACGAAGACGAGGAAACTTCGTTTGCATTCAGGTGTCTCCAAAGTGTCACTTCACCTCGAATGAATCGGGTAAGAAAGGTTCATGACAAACATTGACAATATGCAGATTATCGTTTAAAATATTGCGTCTGGCCTTTCTTGATAGGTAGGTAGATGTTTTGAATACAATCTTACCCGAATATACCTCATTGCCAAATGCTACCTGATAACACATCTTCTTTAATAAGCTCACATTCTTGCAATCGGCCTCATGGTCATTCGGCTATCGTATACAGCATGTTCATAGGCGCTCTCAACATTTTCTAAGATAATTTCTTGAACAGGTTTCGGACTGTGGATCATCGTTCATGTCGGTTCTTTCGCACTAGCAGCTTTTTTCCTCACAGTGACAAAACATGTAGGTCGTTCACAAATGTTATGCAGTTCGTCCTTTCAGTTTCTCCATTTTTTCTTCTATTTTTCACTTACAAGTCATGATTTACGTTTGAAAGTATTTTGATTTTAGGCCTAGAAATATTACCGTTGTACAGATTTTACATAATGTAAGTATAATACAAACTGGCCACTAGGAAAGTTAATCTGTTTTTAAAAAGTCTGCATCGACAAACAATAAAATATGCTTATTTGCTTCTATACAAACAAAATATGTATTTTCCATAGTGATAAAATTTTCACTACAGTCAGGACTGACGCTGCGAACGCGGCGCCACTAGAAAGTTTAGCGACAGTATGTTCGTTTGGTAAAACAAGTATTGTGGGCTGTTATGTTTTGCTATTTGGCATTTTTTATATAGTTATTTGTATTTGAGAAGAAAACGCCGGTCTCCTATGCAGCTTATGCTGTACTGAAAGACTTAAGAAAGGTAGTAATGTAGTGTTTCACAAAAAATGATCGTATATTTTTCCGTGAAAAAAATGTTATGTAAGACGCTTTTTCGTGCAGTTTATGTCTGTGCTAGTAATATAAAATAATACATACATCTTTGTTTAGAATTATTTGATGCAACATCGTGTTAGATCCATAGTTATAAAAGTGTCCATCAGTGCCAAAGGGAAGAGAAATATCAATAAAAATAAATATTCTTACATTCACAAATAGTGGATCATTTTCAATTAGACCTACTGGACATACAGTGGTTAGTGCAGAAAAAATGAAATTATATCTGTTTATTTAAAATTTAAATAGTTCTAAGTCCATAATTTACTTTTTAATTTTATATATGGCCTTTAGGCACCTAAGAGCCGGGTTAGGGAAGGGGAAAGGATTCGGGAAGATGTCGGCCAGAGTCTATGTTGAAGATGATGCCATCCTTGCATTTGCCTAAAGAAAAAACCTGTAAAATCCTCAGTATAGTTGTCCGCTGGAATCGAATCCATAACCTATCGAATGCTACACTAACGCTCTACCACTGAGCTACGCCGGCTCGGTAAATAATGTGCTGTTGAAAAGATTTGTTAAATTATTAACAATGATGATGATGGGTGTTCTGCCCGGAGGCAGGTCTTGACCAGAAATTTCCAGAACTAGGTGAACCGATGGTAATTTACCATTGCCTCCCATCGCATGAAGATGACGTGCTAAGGATGAGATATACAGTTTAAAGTGAGCTCCGAACCACTTGTGTCCCCGTCGGAATTGAACCAGGGACACCTTGATTACACTATTAAAAACTAGTCATAAATTTAACATACTAATTTAGAAACAATTCTTATCGGTCACTCTGGTCGGCAATAGGAAGACTCGTGAATTCTATATACCTAAATTCGGACACAATAATATACTTAACAGATATGACTATTCGTATTGTTTATTATATAAAGTTAAAACACAACATTTGAAAAGCTAGAGAAATCAATGTTAATTTTTAATAGTTTAAAGACAAAGGCTTTTACATTAAATTTAAAGACATTCTTCTTCGTTATGATAACATTCCGGCATCTTCTAAGCTAAGCAAGGGAGCCATATCTTCTTCTTTTTTTGGTGTCACGTTCGATAACTGGCAGAACTTAAATATATCAATTTAAAGCTGTCCGAGATAATTTTTCTACACATTTTTAAATGATGTTCGTCTTTTTTCAATGATATTTATGTGAAAACGGCCGACTATTAGTTTATGTTCGACAACCGGTACCCTTGTCCTATTTTCAATGTTATTATATTCACAGTGGCTCACAGTTCCGTGTTAGCTCGCGAACGAGTTGGTTTGTCCTTCGAGCTCGCAGCGTTGGATAGCGAAGTTTCGTGCTTCAGCGCGTGTTAGTGTATGTTTTGTCTCTCAGAATGAACACATTGATACAAAGAAAAAAACACTAGTAACATTAACCTAAAAATGTTACCCAGAACATTAAAACAGTGTATTTCCACGAGGCAATCGACGAACAGTTACGATTACAAGAACATCAAATTGAATCAATAGAAATTGACAAATAAAAAAAGCGGCCTTTATTTGATGAAATTTATTAGATATAGTATAGTTAACAATAAAACAGTGCACAGGAAAATTACTATATGAAGAAGGTGGAATTCAACAAGAGTTTACGGAAAGGTTGGAAAACAATGGACTGTTCCAAGCAGTTGTTTTTATTCTACCATTAGAAATAACAGACTAACAGATGCAGAATATGTTTGAAGCGTGCGGTAACGTTGTTTCTCTCAAATTCACCGCTTTAATAGTTATAATGAAAAAATCATAACACTTAACAAATTAAACAAAAAATGTATTTTTCCTCAATGTGTTAGGATTGAAAATTCAGATTTTCGACAACTTCAAACAAGAACTTTTAGGAAATATTTAATGAGTTTAGAAACGAGGGTCATTCATGCACAAACAACATTGACAATCCAGAAAGATAAATTTCATAATAAAAAGTCCCATACAACTTTTCGACCCGTTAGGACGGGCAGTACTCTTATTGTTCCAAGATTTTCCTTCCCCGGTGCATCCACGCCAAAGACTAGAAGGACATGTAACACCGGATAACAAATCTGGCAACCTTTCGATTCCCAGTAGCAGTTCGGGTATTAACACATCAGCTGATTCTTCTATCAGAGAGGAGGGAGAAGTTGTATCAGAAGCACATAGAAACATACAAAGATAAAAGTACATCAACCGAGACTAACAGTGAGGGTGAATCAGGTCAGTTAAAGTATTTTTGCGCTGAAAATATCTCAGTTAAGATGGTAGAAGAGGAAAGTTATCAACTTTTGGTGGTGAAATCTCTATTTTAGATACATCTTGCGAATGAAGTGTATTGGGTGAGTCTGAAAGGAGTGAAGATCCGTCTAGTGCAGCGTAAAACGATAAGAACATAATCAAAAGGAAGTTTAAGAACAAAAACATAGGAAATTAAATTCTCCGCCCAACGACGGGAACGGCAGTGCGAAGAGCGTTACTTTTTCTGAATCTCTTCAGATTTTAAAGGAACAAATGAAAAGTTTTTGCCCAAGTATGTTTAGAAACAAGTGTTCCAAATGTTCTTTCTCTCTCTGCCAGCTTACAAATCCCGGGAGAGTTTCTGGTAATTCTTATATACTTTTTTCTTTCTCATAGCCAAGTTTGTTCAAGAAGAGAATAAACGGTGAAGATAAAAGATCAATTTTAGTGATTCTTTTGCTAATGATCCTCACGGTTCTGTCCGTTAACCTTGCAGAAACTCACCTAAATCATCAAGTCAAAATTCTGCATCAGTGTCTAAACTTTCATGTCATATACGTTACTTGTTTCCAAGAAATAACACAAGAAGGTTTAAAAATAAAAAAATACAATATATAAAGCAAATATTTAAAGCCAACAAGGCAACAGCTATTGCAGTGAGCGGAGACTTGATTTTGAAGGACCTATACATACACCCGTCCAGGCGTATTATTTCTGGTAGTATACACGATGCGGTAATATTGTGTATCCACTTACATTGTAACGTTACTTATATTTTGTCTATGTAATTAAGTTACTTTTGTTTGTTTAAATCCTATGCGCCGCCCCTGAGTACATTTTATATGTTTTATGCTCTTGAATTAATAAAAAAAATAATTCTGAGCGGATGATTTCATCTTAAAAGTATAGTGCGAAATTTGAATCTGTAAAATTCTGTATGCTTTAGCCTAAATTGAAATTCGGATATAGCCTAATCTAAATACATGTGTGTGCAAGTAAGGCATATTTTGTTGTCCACGCGGATGAATACAAATGAAAGAAAACAATAACTGAGGAACTAATTTTGTGTAAAAGGATAATTAAATTACAAAGGACAACGTTAAATAATGTTATAAAATACTAGATTGTGCCTGCGCGCACGAACACAAATCAGAACTCTATTTTGGCAGTGTATGAACATGTGATGCGGTTTTGTTATAAAAGTAGCTGCAGAGCAGATGTCATTCAGTTTCCATCGGCCCTCGGGCCGAACCACATCAAGCTCTCTTGCTTGATGTGCCTTTTCTTCGGACTACAAGTCCGTTAATAAACCTATTACCATTCATTAGCTCTTATGTTTTATTGGCTTTACTTTATAACCTCATTCATTAAGAATACTTTTAAGTGTAGTGTTCTATAACCTATTTATTGCTTCGGCTTGTCTTCATATTAGGCAGGTCGGATGTTCTTATCCTAGCTCTTAGCGTTGACTCATCTTCATCTCAGGCAGGTCATCGCGGCCCTAAACTTCTACTCGTCTTCATCTTAGGCAGGTAGTGGTTCCCAACCTATTTCTTGCTGCTTATCGTCTTCATTTTAGGCAGTAATGCTCAAGCCATAACCTAAACGACGATTCGTCTTTATTCGAGGCAGATCACCGTTACCTTTATTCATCTGCTCGTCTTCATCTTAGGCAGGCAGTGGTCAGCAACCTCCACCTGGGCGACAGCTCGTCTTCACTCCCCTAGGCAGGCTTGTCGTCACTCTTGGAGAGGGCACACGCGGTGTTAACAAGTCTCTATGTATGGATGTCAAAGGGCGGATTAAATTTAAAATATTTAAATTTGCAAGGAAAAGCCTTAAGATTAAACATTTGGGCATCAAACTCTAATGAGTGTAATGCATAACATCACTACCGAATTACCTTTAATTATACCAGCTTGGCGACATTGACACCATATTTGTTAGATACCTTCATAGAAATAACATACGCGTTACTCTCTAAAAGAAAAATAGAAAATATGAAAGTTAAGCAAATCTATATGTACCTGTGTAAAAGAAATAAAATTCAAAATAATATAAGGAAACAATCTGACACGAGGATAAATTGGCCGATTGTATGGTTCAGTTTGAAAGAATTGTTACTACAACCTCAGTTACGTAATTTGTATTTTAAAACAATATATAAGATTTTCGACAAAAATGAAAAATTTCATAATAAATGCATAACCAAGTACTTTTGCCAACATTGCAAACAGGTAAACTCACTATGGTATAGACTGGTAAAGTGTACAAATCAAAAAATATATGGTCTAAATGTATACAAATCGTTGAACAAATTAAAGGACCCGAATTCAAAAATTTTCTACCGGCCATACGTAAACTTTTAGTGTGGTTTATAGCACAAACATTATTAATGTCAACAATAGAGAGAGCAGATATCGGAATTACCGAATACATTAACCAGATTCATTTACGTTTAAGAAATATAAAGCCAGAAAAAAAAAATATGCCAACTATATAAGAGCGGTATATTAATGCTGTTTTTTTTATCACTCTCGTGTTTTGATTTTGACGCAAGTATTGGCTGTTCTCTCCTAGTCTATGCTCCACCTTTTTTTCTGTTGTAGGCGTTTATATATCTTTCGGTCTTTGAATCTTACAGAAGACAGATTTATATTTTTCTTTTCCGTTTTCTGAATTTATTGTTATTTGATTAAGGAATTTCCTGCTAATGTTTCTGACTGCTTTATAAATTTGTAGTTTTTCATTTCCTTTAGACATGCACTTTTTTTCTTATTTTATTTTTATAATTAGTGAGTAATAGTATATAGTGATAGTTAAGATACTTATACCTATTGTATGATGTTAGAAGCACAACAAATAATTTGCAAAAAGTTGGTAGAGCGCTAACCTCTGGTGCTAGTGGTCGTCGGATGGATTCCTGCTCATGCCATGTGTGGTGGACAAACATCATGTGCATGGGTTTTCTCGAAATGCTCCCGTCTCCTCATTCTACCAATTCATCTTATTATCATCCATGCAGTCTGAGGCATAGTTGCCCAAAACCCTGAAAATAAAATAGTCAAAGTCCTACTTCCGATGGTTTCGTAAGTCTCTTTGAAATTTATATATCACAAACCCTCTACTGGATGTTTTTCTGTAAATCTCCATTACCGTTGCGTTCTACACGCCCTTGACTTTTCGCAAGTCCCTTTACTACCTTCAGAATGAATGAAACATCTGTTTCATTGGGCCAGATGCAATTCCTTTCGCTGTTCAATGGTTACTTTTATTGTTCTGACTTTAGTATCAGAATTATTTGAACCACATACTGAATTACTTGGTAATATTTCGCTGACCATATCAATCCCAGGAAAGTATACTTTATTAAACATACTTTATTTGTAAATTAGAGTAGCGTTCCAGATTTTTACTTTTGAAATAGGGAAACTAGTTATCATATTTTTAGCAGAGCCGTAGTGAAGTATTTCAGCGCTCGAGGCATACGTATAAAATGACGCCTCTCCCCCGTGTTTATTGTTTCTCTTTTACTACCTGCACTAGATATAATTTAAAATATTCTGCAAGAAAAAAGCTAAAATATTTTAATAATTTCACTAATTTCACAATGAAATAGTAAAAAATGAGAATTGGCTTAAAAACTTGAACTGTCAAACTGATTTGTTTTTGGGGTTAGAGTTGTTATAACCAAATCTGCATTATCTATGTCAGCTATAAGTGAAAAATTGCAGAATGAATTTAATGAAGCCGTAAATAAATTTTGCTACAGTACAATGAAAATATGATTACAAGATACACAGAATGAACCAAATGTTCATCAACTCTATTAACACGACTCTTCCGTTGATCACCTAAAATTATTGGTGGCGCGAAGGTGTAGCTGGCATAATAATAATAATAAGTCTTTTTCAAACCCGTCGGTGACAGTGGCGCTGTATCATCGCAAAGTTCCGGAACACTGTCATTGCCCTAAGATTTCAAAAGCTAACAGGGTACCCATCACAGCGCTACCAACTTTTGCCTTGAAAAATAATTCTCGCAGTACTTTTTCTTAGACATAACGAATTACAACGAATATATGGCGATTCATCTCATTTCAAAATCCTCTATAGTGCCGCTTACGAGTCTCCATAATTTTTTAATTCCAACGTCATTACTTATTACGCCGAACACTGTCAACTGCTCGTGTACTATTCAAAACAACTTATCACTTGTTTATAAATCTTCCGAAATAATATTATGAATAGTCCAATTTTCTCTGATTTATATTGATTGGAATGACATTTTGTTTTGAATGCTTATAGACAGGTGAATTAGTTAGATGTGATACAGAGCCGCTGAAGTTGGATGTAGCGTGGAACATACAGGGTATAAATTATATAGCTTTAGAAAAGGTATATTCATTATTTGAAATCCATAGCGCAGAACCGTGGATTCCCGAACCTAGCGAGATCGAAATCGAAATATCGCTAAATACATTTAAAAATGTTCAAACCACCAGGAATAGACAATATTCCAGCCGAATTAATTAAATCAGGATGAACGGCACTAATCAAGGATCTATATTAATAAGTGCTATATGGAGAAAGGAGGAGCTCCCAAAGGAATGGAAAACTTCAATAATAGTTCCGATTTGAAAAAAAGTGATAAATTGGACTGTAATAGTTACCGCGGAATCTCCTTACTTCCAACCTGTTACAAGGTATTAAGTAATATTCTGTTAAATCGTTTAACCGTAGACGTAGATGAAATAATTGGAGATCACTTATGCGGATTAAGAAGAAATAGATCCACGTTGGACCAGATTTCCGCCTTGAGACAAATTAAGGAGAAGAAATTGGAATGCAATGGGACGGTCCATCAGCTATTCATTGATTTTAAGAAAGCATATGATTTTATCAAAAGGAAAAGGTTATAGAGCATCCTGATATGATTTGTAATTCCGAAACAAAAATTGGTTCAACTAGTGAAGATGTGTCTCAGCGACCCCATAAGCAGAGTACGGATAGGTAATAATATGTCAGATAGTTTCAAGATTTGCATCCTATTGAAACAAGGCGATGCCTTGTCACCACTACTGTTTAACTTTGCGTTAGAATATGTGATTTTAAAAATTAAAGGGGACAAAAAGGGACTATCATTGAATGGTTTGAATCAACTGTTTGTATACGCGGATGATGTAGATTTAATAGGGGACGATACAGATGCACTACAAAGCAACACCAATGTCTTAGTAGAAGCGTGCGATGAAATAGATCTACAGGTAAACATAGATAAAACAAAATACATGATAACAAGGCGAGGCACAGGGAATGAAGGAATTAAAAACATAAGAATTAAGGATGAGGTCATAGAGAAAGTAAATAAATTTAAATGCTTGGGAGCACACGCAACAAGCACAAATGAGGTATGAGAAGAAATAAAAAGTCGCTTAGTATCGGGGAACGCATGCTTCTATTCAGTCCAAAAACTCCTAACCTCGCAAGTAATATCAAGGATATTGAATCTGAATATATACAGAAAGGTTATTCTGGCGGTAATACTTTACGGTTGGGAAAGTTGGAGTATGATCCTAGCAGATGAACATAAATTACGTGTATTTCAAAATATGGGTTTGAGAACGATATACGGGCCGAAACGCGACGAGATGACTGTAGAGTGGAGGAGACTGCATAATGAAGAACTCCACGGACTGTACGATTCACCAGATGTTGTAAAATAATGAAATCTAAGGCAACGACTAAGGTGGGCAAGTCATGTAGATCGGATGGTGGGAAAACGAAGATTATATTCTATCCTACGTAGTTGTGAGTCCGGATGCAAGGAGGCCATTTGGAGGACGGAGACGTAGTTCGGAGGACAATATTAGAAGAGATCTTCGAGAAGTAGGTGTTCGTGATGAAAATTGCCTTGGTAGTGCCCAGGATAGAATCCAATGGCGAACATTTGTTACTGCGGCGATGAACTTGCGAGTTCCATAAGCCATAGAGTTAGTTAGTATTCATTATTTGATGAGGGGATTTTTCATTCAAATAAAAAAAAAATCGAAATTGCTCCATGCTTCAAAATCTGTAGTCAGTCTAGAAAATTTCAAAACTTTTGGACAAGTAATCCTTTGTGAATAATAAACTTAATGTTTTAACTAATTTTTTGATTTAATGTTACATTTATATACGCTTCAGTATATATTTTAGCTGACGATCATCTTTGTAACCACGTTGAAAATAGCGTTATTCACATTTTTTGTTTAAATGCCTCCTTTTTTACATGGCGGGATTCACTGACTATCTCTGCATAAGCGCCGCGCAGTGACAATTCCGTGCATAATACGTAAGTAAACACACTATTTAGTTTCTATTCGCTCTAGTAAAGCTAATCATTCCGATGATGTTATAGTAATACTCAAAATCAAAATTTTGCAAGACCATTAAATCCGTGTTATAAACTTGACTACAGATGTCCTGATCGTCACGGTCGTTAAACGGTATTACCGTTTTAGTTAATATTTATAAATATGTAAAAATATAGCTGGCAAATGTATAGTGCTTAACTTAGTATGCCCTTTGTCCTCAATGTATATTGTTAACTTATATTTTATTATGAAAATCTGTATCAAAACAAGCATACTCGAAACGATTAGACATAATCTTTGTATTTTAAAGCAGTTTTTAAACCTCAACTCTCCTCTAGTGTTTGCAATTAATTTTGATATTATTAGCTATTATAAACAAAATATAGCACACCGAATGTAACTTGTTTTTACCCAGAAATATGATTAATATATTTAACTTCTTTTTCTACTGATATTTTAATGTATTTTCTCAGACTAAAATCAAACGAACGTGTAATTTTTGGTCGAATGAAGAATTATTACTGTGCAACACAGATTTTCTTTCCTGAGAGCTAGTGGCTGTTCCTAAGCGATGTTTGTCTGCTGAATTCGAAAATATAATTTGTTTTCCTGTACCAACATTCAAGTTTGAGAAAAACGGGTACTAAAAGAAAAAGGGGTCAATTTCAGACATTTTGGGGAACTTTCCCACGTGGAGTTTGCACCACTGGAGTGTAGAAATGAATTTCTGTGGTATCAGAGGAGATTACTCGCACTGCAGGAAATGAAGCAGAAGTGACGTTTTTAAAATGCAACATAAAAGATACCCTTTTTGTACACTTCGCACTCAAAATTATCGTAAGAATATCCAGTTTCTATCTCGGGGCTTTTCAATTGAAATAGACAGCTATTTTTTGTGTATGGCCTTTCAGTATGATCTTGATTCTCCTAGCGAATTGTCAAGGTAGGTTTCTTTATAACTTTATTGACGGTTTTCTTGTAAGGTTGATAGAGACAAAACGTTGGTCTCACAGTTGTGCTGTAAGTCATGTGCTGATAATATTAGAGATTAGTTGAGGGACATATATATATATATAAATATATATAACCACACAATATTTGTGTAGCATTATTAGTACATTTCTGCTACTTGTATGTCACATTATTGGTTTGTCTATTTCTCAAAATATAACCCTCAAGGAAAGAAACGGATTTCACCGCAGTGATCAGTCACACTGATACTATGATACTTGCATCAAATTTCTCAGGAAAGAACTAAAAGTTGAAAATCTGTTGCACAGTGTTACCTCGAAATTAGAATAACGGTAATATATACAGGTAACAAAAAAGTTCTGTATCAGTATAGTTCTTCAAAATTAAGTCAGGACTCTCACTTTCTTACGTAATGCATGAAAGACAGAATGAAGCCTTGATATTTTCAAAATATAAGTATGTCGCATTAATATGATTTTTTTTTCAGTTTCATACACAAAGGGCTGAACTCCCTAATTAAGCTTTACCCTCGCATCCATGACTATGAAAAATGATAATTGACAATCAGGTGGATAACATTTTATCCTGTCATCAATTAAATTTTGAAACAATCCAGCCATACAAACAACCGCCACTCCACTCCCTTTGAACTAAAAAAAAAACTCGGCTTAAGGGAGGAGACAGATTCTGAAACGTCCTAGACGGATTTAAGAGAGATAACAAACCTACTTAATCGATAAAATAGGACCGACAAGGTACATGAGTCGGTAGAATGCTTGTCTTGTAATCGGGAGGTCTCGGACTCAATTTCCGGTGACGGTTCGTGACGTATGTTTCTTCCGGTTATCCTCAGTCACACCAGGCAAATGCTGAGATGGTACCGTTAATAAGACGAGAGCCGATTTCTTCCAAAAATCGTTTCCAGTGTAGTTATTATTGTTAAATATACACAGTTTAAAATTGCCGAGATTGGGCTGTCTGAAGACCTTTAATAAGCAAATATTTCCTTGAGAGTGACGAATTTAATCAAAATTTATGAAACATTTATCCTCGTAGTGACATTGCCTGCAATCGGGCAATATAACCTATTCTCTAAGTGTAATCTTCAATCTGAATATATGATCCCGACGTCTTCAAGTAATTAGGGATTTCGGATTAGGAACTTGTCGGCGATAGACCCCGGCATTCCAGGAAAATATAACTCCCTGAAAATTTTATTCTCTTGCTACACACCATCGAACACCGTACTCAGGGAATAATTCTAGACCGCAAACAGACTAAGCGACAAGATCCAGTCATTCCCAGATTTCGCTGATTTTGTTATCAGTTTCAGCCAAATATTTCTAACATTATTTCTTTTCTTATTTGCGTGCTGACAATTCAGCGTCACGAGAACACTGACAAATATAGTTCACAACAATATGATAAAATGACCTCTATTCTGCACATAATACACGCTTCTTGAGCAAAATCTCGTAAATTTGTTTTCTTGCGAATCAAGAATTGAAATTACAGTAAGAAGTTCGAATTACAGTAAGTTCGAATCAGGCAAACAAGTATTACTTTTTAACGTTAAATATATATTTATGTAAATGTAGAGTACATTGTTTATCTTCTTGCATGAATAAAACAATATTTTAGTCCTTTTTGTAGTCCTGGAAGCTAAGAATATTGTCATGAACATAAGGAAAACTAATAGTTTTATATAATCATGTGGTTCCGTTTGTTTGTTGTTTTTTTTCATTAAAAGAACATCAGCCAATCTTTCAGACTGGTTTGAACATTTAGTTTTCAGTACATTTAGTCTGACATGATAAGGTAATAATAGGATTTGTATTATGAAACTGCCAGAATATTTCTAAACCCTCATTCTAAAAAAAAAATAAAGTAAAATTCAAAATTATATTAAAAATCTAACTAATTTCAGATTTAGTACTTAAGCTGCTAAGTAGAAAAAGAATCGATACTTACATTCGAATTAAAGTAGTTGGAAAGCGACTTTGTATTTCAACGAAACAACTGTATTATCTTTATAGCTCAAGATAATTTTTCTTATGCCTTCTCTCTCTGCTTGTCTGTCCCCCCTGCCCCCTTTCTCTCTCTCAATATTCAAGAATGTGAACCGATCAGGAAAGCTGAAGTGGATTTAGTAAAGTGGAAAATGACAAGAAGAGGAGATTATTTTTTTTTATTATTTCACAAACCTACAAATACGAAAAAAAGCGTTATATTCACTCTCCCCCACAAAAATGATCAAAATGTTCCATAAATACATATTTTGGTTCCAAAAGTTGTTTCACAGATGACAGTTTCTTATTTTCTACGTTATTGCCCCTCACTTTCCTTACCTTTAAGATAGGAACATTGTTTGACAACAACATTCCTTTCAATATTAAAACAATATACAGTTATAGGCTTCATGAGGTCTATGATACAACAATACGAAATGGTAAGCAAGGAATAGAATAAAAGCTCTTGCTAGAGACATTCTTCTATCCTGAATCATAAGAAATTATTTAAGAAAATGGCCCCGAATTTTCAACCGTTAAAGATATTGGAATGAAGAACGTTTCCTTACCAATACAGTATAGAAAATGAGTAGAATGTAAACAAAAGTGATATTTTTACATGGCAAATAGTCGTTAGGTAACAGAAAATAGGCCAATTCTATACAATAATTATAATTCACTTAGCAAGATATTTAGTTAATTGTATATAATAATGAAAACGGATATTGGTCACAGAATGTATGTTTGCAAGATATTCAGTCATGGTCTGTGTTGATAATGCCTTACAGAATTTGGTTAGTTACAATAAATATATTTTCAACTCTATGAACAATATTTGTATCGACTTAGGGTGACCAACCGTCCCGGGTTGCCCGCTACTGTCCCGGTCCTGCGTCCCAGGCAGACCTTACCCGAGACACTTAAAGTCCTGGTTTTGTTCAAAATCTGTAAAACGGATTGTAATGATGACTGGAAAAAATACGTATAATCTATGTATGTGTAGGATTAAAATACGATTTTTGTGTGTAATGCCTTGAACGCAATTTCTCGTAATGTGGCAAATGATGTACTGTTTATAAGTGTTAATATGTTGTAGATTAGAAATGCATAACTGTTATGCCATTATAGGATAACAGGTATGTTTTGTCTTTTCGAAATAATACGAAATTACGGTAAAAAATTTTAAAATTGTAATAAAATCAAAATAAAGGGGGAATAATAATAATAATAATAATTTCTTGTGTTTACAATGTCTTATTTGTTTGGGTCATATACATTAGTGTTGTCAAAATGTAATAAACGTTTTATTTTGGAAAAGTATTTACGGTTCATAAATTTGCATTTACGCAGGAATCAATGGGGTCAATGCGTTAGTAATAATTGATTCTACGACGGGGACACAAGTATAATTATTTAGATACCGTATCGTGGGGTGGGATATAGCTTACTTCAATAGATTAAAAATATTTAATTTACCCTACAACGATACTTTAGTAAAGGCTAGTTGCAATGACACTAAATATTTTTTTTTAATTTAAATTGATTTTTGTTAACACTATAAGGAAAATAAAAGAAAGTTATTTATGTGAAAATTAGCATACATGTTATTTTTATGTGAAAAAGGGACGTCTTGTGTAATTACCATATACTAATTTATAATAGACAAAGTACAATTTTAAGTATCAATTCCTAATGTGTGGAACCTATGTTATGTAAGAACAAAAGTAATAAAAAAAAAGAAATGAATAAGTTTTGAAAATCGAAATATAAGATTTAATATTCTAAAAGCTTTACATAGGAGAGATAATAGAATTTGTTTTCTTTATTTCAAACTTTGGTTTTTGTAAATCCCATGATATAAAAGCATGTAAATTCGTTACTTTTTCTTTCCTTTTTTCAAAATAGTTTTCTTAGAGGAAATAAATTTACAAAAGAATGCAATTTAAATTATTTACGATAACTATCGAATCAAAGTGTTTTAGGGCCTTTGTATGTACGCGATGATAAAGAATGTCAAAACATAATTGATAAAAGAATAATGTCCTGTTTACATCAATACCTCAAGCATCTTAAGTGCGTAAAATCTTTACTAATATTGTATTACTACTTTCATTAGAGAAAAAAAAATGTGTGTTTTCTGGCTATGGATTCCGCCAGGAATTTCAGTTTGCGGGGGGAGAGGTAAAGTCTAAATTGGGACGGTGTAAGTGGAGTTTTGCACGACAGCAAAAGTTTTAAAATTAGGGGTGTTGTCGAGAATTTGGTTGGTGACAGTCTCCTGCAGGTGGGTGTCTCGCGCAATCACTTGGTCTGGCCTTTCATGAATTTAGTGTCAGGAACGGCTAATAGGTTGAAGTCAAATATCTTTTGTTTTAGAAAAACACTGTGTGTGTGCGTTTTGTCGGTGTTCTCCCACTTTCTATTCCACCAGTCCATCTCATCATTATTTTTAGCGCGTATAATTTGAACAATTCGATAAATGTTCTTCATGCTGAATTTGTAAAGATGACTTGGCGCGTTTCAGCAGTACTATTTGTTTTTAATTTATCACTAACTTGTAATGCATGAATTACAAGGAGTGGGAAGTTTAGTACTACTTTACATATCTTTTTTATTTTTGTAATTTTCACAAGTGTGACAATGTAATTCGTTCAAATTTTACCATAAAAGGAAACCATAATTTGGTCAATATGTAAGCCTATAAGTCTTCTTATTGAAGCAACGCGGTAGTGGCCAGGGGATATATCAAACTATCACCCGGGTACTTGCGAAAAGTTCATAAAATGCTGTAGACATTCTGCAAATAAAAACAAAAATTGTCTCTATCGTCTCTCAGCTTTCGATAGAGGTTGCAAAATGCCCATCTACAAATCTTGTAGAATTGATGAGAAGAATGGCCCATCTTCTTTTGCGCCTTTTTACTGCAATGCATCGATACTCAAAATAGATTACGCACGAATCCATCCTCTCTGCGAAAATGCACTGACATCACTGGCACACAAATTTCGAAAGAACAACAGATGTCGCGTGCATAAAAGGACTCTTAATCTTGGTGTTAGTGCGTTTTTGTATAACTACACTTGTGTTTACACTAGTAATATTTCTCGCCCACTCTCTCTCACATACACACACACACACATACTTCGATATATCGATTAGGATGACCAACTTTTTATAAAGCCAGCCCGGGACAACCTGTTCAAAGCAAAACACTATTATATATAT